>CM076395.1:33987233-34102819 GCA_038363315.1 Mugilogobius chulae | reverse complement strand
TTCTTTTCAAATTTAATATCTGAAGTTACATTAGTGACACATCATAATAACTTTATATACAAGTCCGTAGCCATAATATGAACTTTGCACTTAAAAGTTGAAAACGGACATCCCCAGAGGAGCGTGCATAGTATTTGCATGCACATGCCTCCCCACCATCCATAACACTGCTCTGCGTTTATTTGGCAGGGGCAGAGGCCTGTAAGAGTGGGTGCTGGCAAAACAAGCGCGGTTTATTTTAGCAGTAATGACCTAATCCATAATGGAGGCCGTTACAGTTCCCCGCATGGACCAAAGTTTGTCGTGGTGTAATGAAAGAATAAACTGTGTTAGTCTGAGCACTGAGCGTCATCCATCAGAGAGGATCCAGGGGAAGGAAGACAGCGGGGGAGACTTTGCTTTATGAGAGCTACAAACGTAATGGGGCTTCATCTATCCTGCTCTGAGGGGTTTATTTTCACTTTTAGTTTAAACTTAAATTATAATGTGTGCTTAGAGAGACTGGGCTCAGTGGGAGTACTTTGCCCTATTAAACTGCATTGGAAAGCACTATAGAATGTACAAAATATGAGCTTAGGGCCAGACAAAACTTTGTGAAAAGTTTAAATAATTTGAATAAACAACAATAATAATAAAGCAATTATTGCTTTTTTCTGATTTGTGTCTATATGACTTCATTTGAAATTAACAAACATATCTTAAAAAAACACACAAAGTAAACTTTTAAAACTTTGTGTAGCTTGAAATAAGAGGAACATAGGATGCATACCGGTAATTTTATTTCGCAAGTCAAAACTATCAACATTAAGATACAATTCAGTTATTAAGTGTTTTCAGAATATCACAAAAGTCATCTCCGAGGACTGCCCAAGATTGTTCAATTTAACAATGACAATGACAGAAAAACAAAAAAAAAAAACACTAAACAGTAATACACAAAATAAGAATTGGTCAAGCATGTCAAAGCAGATTTTTGGTAAACAAACTAATGAATAATTGTCCCAGAATATCTCCTGTCTTTAGACTCTCCTTCTTGGCACAGAAAAAAATGCAAGAAAATGGAGAATTACCGCTCAAGGAGAACCAAGTGAAGAGAGAGATTCTCTCACATGGACGTATGAGCTATAGATGTGACTAAAACTAAACTGCAGCGCATCTAATTATACGATATAAAGCCCTTTAAGTTTGTAGATCAGGCAGAGTCCATTAGCAGAGGAAGACACAAAGCCTTGATGAGAAAAGTGACACAATGCACCTTTTGCTTAGCCACTTCTTTTGCTAATGTTTTTCACAATTTGTCGACAACTTTCATTTTTATTTTTGTCTACTATAAAGCAAGTAACACTCGAGAGTAGAACTTGTTTACTTTTAGTATTTTGGTTGACTTGGACTCCAAATCAAGGGTGATAAGCCGTCTCTCCTCCCACCATTCTTACCCTAAGGCAAACTTATTGTGCAGTCCTACTTCTGCAACAAGATTAAAGAAATGGAAAAGACACTTATTGGGAAAATTGTTCTGGTGTACAGTAATCATTGTGCAGCTGAAACGCTAAAGGGAGCTTTCTCTAGGAACAACAATGAAATATCACTTCATGGCAAATCTGACCTTTCAATTCTTGTTTTGGAATACGCAACAACATTTCCTTTCGTGGCCTTTTGAACAAATTGCCAGAGTTGGTGCGCCATTACCCATTTATTCCATATCCGGAACAAACAAGCCCTGGTCCCGTGGCCTAATCTGCGCTGTCAAAGTGATAAACACAAGATGAAAAGTATGGATTGAGGATTGCTTTTTGTGGTAATTTTACATCAGCAACGCTAAAATATTGTGTTTACTTTAAGTTCAACATGATGTCTTATCACCCCACGGTCCCTCTCTCAAAGCATCACCAGAGTGCTTGGATGCGGCTTCAAAGCTAAATTAGAATAGGAAATGTTTTAGCCTCAAGTAGATGAGGTCATTGTTGTAATTGTAAAAGATGTCTCTATGTTCAAAGAAGCCACCACATTCAAATCTGATCATCTCTTTTATATGTTTTAGCTAAATTGACTTGTTTTTTGTTTCTGTTGAAATCAGCAGTGATGAATTATAGTTTTTTTGTCATTTGACATCGAGGGAATGTTTTTTCTTTCATTTAGCCATGAAGTCATAGGTGGCATTGCCTCTGTTTTTATTCAGAATGGAAGATGTGCAGATAAAGAGAACGTATACTGACCTAATCAAAGGTTTTTACAACAATCTGTTACATTGGTTAAGGAAAATGTTTTTGTATATTGTGCATAATATACAGATTTTTGCAAGTGATCAACGGAGGACTTTAAAATGAGTCAAGGGGACAGATTGGCAGTGCATCCAAGGCAGATGTGGCTATAAAAGTTACTTCAAAAACGGAAAAAGCTGGACACTCGGGTAGCAGATGTCTTATTATTAGTTCTTTTATTTGGCTTTGGCAAAAAGCTTTTATCAGATAATTCTTCTTTCTTTGTATTACAGGTTCTGCAGTGTTGAGTCAAAATATACTATATTGTTAAAACTTTGGAAATAAAAAGAAAGTGCCACTTAAACTTTAAAGCTGGTCAAATGATAAAACACTGAAGAATTAAAAATGTAAACAAACAGAAATAATATATTTTTAGCTTCCTATATCCACGTTTTTTTCTCACTTACCTAATGCATTTTGAGCATCCTAATTGTTTACCTTAATGGATTTTAAGCTTTTTTCCCAGCTGTTACGAGATGTACTGGTATGCTAACAGCAGTTAGCCACAATACAAACTACAACAGACGAACTTAGTGGAGTTTAGTGAACAAACAAGACATTATTAGATAGAGCAATTGTGGATTAATTTCTATTTGAATACAGAATACATTAACACGAGATCTGTGCTAGGGAAATTTTGATTTTATTATAAAAAAAAATGTGAGCATAGTCTTTTAAGTTCTGCATTTTATAATAAACTTTCTGGGGACTGAAGTAAAAATGGGGATTCCAACCCTTTCAGATTCTGGCCTTTTTTTCCTCAAATATTTAAGTAATACTGTGTCCAATTCAAACAGTTAAATGTGTTTTTGAATTGTTATTATAATAGTTATAATTATTATTATTATTGAACTATGGAGCTTGACAGTTTAGTTTAATCAGATGGTGACAAAAACAAAATATATTAAGAAAAAGTGGGAGAGCCTTTAGGATAATAGGATGTCTAATCTCATTCAAATACATTCATGTAGATGTCTGAATTGCCAATAATCAGTATGTTAGGGTCACAACCTCTTGTCTTGTTAAAATCACAGGCCCAAGTGATGCTGGGGTAGTGTTTTTGAACAACAACAACAAAAATGCGAAAACAAGTTTTTAATACAGAAGTTGTTTGAAATTTGTCTCTTTCATTAGTTTGAACTCACAGTTATTCCACTTTCTCTGACGTATAATCCATAGTAGCAAAAGTAAAACAGAATGATTTATTGTTGGTCCATTTTGTTTTCTGTGGTGCTGCTTAAGCGGATCAGCCAGACCAAATCCTCTCAAGTATAATATGCACAATGCTTCTGGCCTGGGGTTGTTTATTCCTTCATTTAACCGGCAGCTTTTATTGTTATTGAAAATCAGAGATGCAAGAAGAAGAGATTTTTCATTTGGGGCTGCTCTTGACATCCACTGTGATTATATTTGGTGGAACTTTTATCAGTATGCAGTAAAAAGCAATAATCCCAGTACAAGGTTTTGAAAAATGACTTGTGAAATAAACAGCTAAAGTCACTCTAGTTCACTCCTCAATATACCAACAAAAGTCAGTGGCTTTCAAGTTTTTATGTCAATGTTTAGGCAAAGGCTTTAAGAGCGTGCAGTTTAATTAAATATTTAAGATGTTAGGATTAAGTGGCTGGTTGATCATTATATTTACAGACTATAATGATAATATCAATAATAATAAGCTTATTAGTTTGAAGTAATCATTCAGAAAGTATCATTTTATAAAGTCAGTCATATTTAGGTATTATCGGTCGATGTCACTTTCTGCTCGACTGTGCATGCTCCGTGCAGAAAGACACAATGTTCATCTAGTTGGCTGGGGGAACTTCTTTGATTAAAACAACAAAATGGGACGCGAGATAGCTGTTTTGGATCAGGTCTGAACTGATATGACAGACATCTGGCTTTTTAGGCTTGAGACATTGTTTTTCTCGCGTTTTTTCACTCACCTGATTGTACCGTATAAGGGTCGTAGGGTCAAATTTCATTCACAAATGTGTTGTTACAGCCTGGCCAATCAGCAGCAGCTCTTTCTGTATTCTGGGTGCACACGCATCTCCCGTGCTGATAAACAAATAATCTCTCTATAGGGGAATTCAGTGTTTCTCAACCTGGGGTCTGGACCTAATGCTGTTTGGTGGTCCCCTGATGAATAACTGAAAGTGTGACACTTTTCAAATGCAGTGATAGATGTAGGTTAATATTTTCTGGTCTAGACATGACACAAAACTACAATGAAAAAAAGAAAATAATTTATTAGCTCTATGTAGCCTATGTTTTGTATTTGGGGTGAATGCCTGCTGGGGTTGAGAACCACTGACATTTTATTATGAATGAAAAAATAAGTAATATATTGATGTTTGATTTTTGTGTTAACACTTTTAATTATTAAATTGTGATGCTTCTTCTCAAATAATGACAGCATTTAGAGCTGACTTGACAGTTTTACTAATGCATAGTATTATTGTCTAGAAGAGAAACAACCACCCTAAAAAAAAGTCTTGCTTTTGTTGCTAAAAGTCCCGATGCTTTTCACTAAACATGTTAGCAGACGTATGTTGCCTTTAGGGTTACATCATGAGAACAGATGAAAACCGGCAATGCTCTCACGCTCCTTTATGTCTAAACAGTCTAAACAGTGAGCTGAGCAGCTGGATATCTGTAAGCTACTGCACTGTGTTGTGATACTAATATAAACAAATTCCCTCATTTTCCCTTTTTTTACGTAGACACACAATATGATGTTATTTTTCATCACATGTTCATGATTTCATTACAACATCAGTTCACTCAAAAGAAATTAAACATAATGACATTTTAGATTTTTGCAGTAAATGCAGAAATAGCCTTTCTGTAAATTTTAAATATATATATATATATATATATATATAATATAAAAAAAATAAAAATAAAATAATAAATATAAAAATAAAAATATATAAAAAAAATATAAAATAATAAAAAATATATATATATATGTGGCACTACCAAGTGATGACAACATCAGGAGAAAGGAGCATGAGAAACTAGAGAAATACCAAGGGCTCAGAGAAGAGCTGGAGAAGGCTTGGAAGGTGAAGGCAACAGTGGTGCCCATGGTGATCGGTGCACTGGGGCCGTGACCCCCAACTGGATGAGTGGCTACAACATATCCCTGGATCTACATCCGACATCTCAGTCCAGAAAAGTGCAGTCTAGGAACAGCAAGGATACTGCGCAGAACCCTCAAGCTCCCTGGCCTCTGGTAGAGGACCTGAGCTTGGAAAGCGGATGAGACCACCCGCGTAGGGTGAGAGGGATCATTTTATATATATATATAAATATATTTTATATATTTTATTTTTTTTTTTTTTTATTATATATATAAACATATGTATATCTTTCTTTGCAATCCAAACAGAAGTCTTATTTATTAACATGCTATATTCTTGTATTGAGTGTTCTGAAACCACACTTCTGTAACAACTTCTTTCGTCCGTTTACCTGAGTTGAACTCTGTGGTTCTTTCACAGTCTTCACCGCCAGCACTGAACATATTGGTCTGAGAGTTTTGTTGCGCCAGAATAACATGACTTCATATTTTTGAAACAGTCAAAACTTTTCCCGTCTCTCTCTCTCACACACACACACGCTGCCACTTGGACGCTCCGATGTGTGAAATTGCACCAGGCTCAGCTCTAATTACAATGAGTGAAACTTATCCAACTCTGCTTGTTGTGACGCAGCCGGTTCGACACCTGATAGAGAATCTTCCTTTGCGTGATACAGAGCCTACTAATCTTTGGAGCGATGATTGATGATTTAGAACGCTGGATCATGTAAGTGAGCAGGTGGATGTACACAGAGAGGACCACCAAAGAGAGGCCCGGAGAGTGGAAACGTTTTGGGAATTAAGAAAAATGGGAAGACTGGGAAAAGCCAACTGTACGGTGTGGTCCTGATTACAGCAGTCACTCTTGTGTCAGTCACAGAATCTAGCTGAATTCTCCATAGATCTCGTTTTGGCCGCATCCTTTTTGAATTTGTGTTCCCTCGCCACTCCCTCGTCTCTGCTCTCATCTTCTGAAGCACTTTCCAACACCACAAACAAAGCATATAAGCAATCTTTTTATTCAACTTAGCTCCCTATTTTGTGGCACCTTATGCAGAAAAGCACAGTCAAACATCATGGTTGCATTTATATGAAATCAGTCTTTAAAATCGAACCAACATGAATCCATGTGTGCTCTTTCAAAACTTTTCATTGCTACACCTATTGACACTAACAGTTTCTTCATTTTTTTTTTTTTGTTCAATCTTAATCTTTTGGTTTGGTTCTAAATACTAACATAAAGCCTTCCGGGAGAACTTATTGGACCTTGCATACCTTAAGTGTTTTGATCTTCTGAGTTGCCCAGTATGAACTTTCCAGTAATCAGTTCTTTAAAGAAATAAAAAAAAAAGTATTTGGATTTTTTTCTGCTGCATTTGGTAACTCAAATCAATAAAACCTTTTCCATCTTGAAAGCATGTAAACTTTTTTCCCCTTGAAGCAAATGGGGTGAACTTTGCCAATCGTCAGTCTTTATAATTTACACGTATCGTATTCGATTTTGATTTTGATTATATTGATTCATGACAATATAATGGATTTATTATGGCATTCCTTAAAAACTATTAACTGCACTTTAAATCCTATTGATCTTTGTTTGTAATGATATATTACCATGTCTTCATCTGAGATTGGATGATGGGGAATCGATTAATATCTTGCTCTATAGCTGTTGCTCTGTATGACTTGTAATTTCATTTTAACTCTTATAATCCAATCAGCTATTCCTCATTACACAGTTAGCTTCAAGAGACTTCACGTCTGGATCATCATCAATCAGCGAAGCACCGTTATTATCTGAAAAAATATTTACCTCAGACTGTTTACCGCATTGAAACAGATGTCAGAGCTTCTCCTCATCACACTCTTTCTAAGCAACTGCATACAGTATTTGATTGTGTTTGCTTGTTTTTGTTTTGTTAATACTGCTAGGTTAAGCCAGTTCATACTGTACATAGCTTACATGACTCCAGATCCGTCAACAACTTGTTTGTGTCGTAATCACTAACAAGCTTCAGACACACAAGGTGAGATCATAGCAAAGCCTCATACACCCGGACTCCATGTGTGTGAATAGGAAGTCTGCTTTAAGTCATGGCACCACCCGGCAAGACCAATCTTGCAGTGAAAACAAACATCCTCCAAGTAGTGATGTAAAATGCTTTGATCGGTGGTGAGGGCAAGGTTGGGCGAGGGGTCAGTGGAACACACAGCCCCACTCAACAAATACATGAGGTACTGCTAACGTACTTCACACGGCATTACACTGTGCTCGGCGTGGCACAGGGGTGACCCGTACATGTGTTATTCCACTTTAAATGAGCTTTGGGCTTCCTGTGTCCTGCCACCTGTGTCTCCAAACCAGCGTCACCTCAATCAAACCCATTTCCGTTGCTGCTCGCACATAAATTGGGCCTAAACACTTTGGACAAAGCATCAATTATGAAACATGCTGATTGAGGCAAATTAGTTGATTGTTAAATCCACTTGTATGTGACAACTCAACCGGTTATAAAGAAAGACAGAGAGAGACAGAGAGAGAGAGATTATCTAATTTAACAAATAAATTGCGATGTAATTTTCATGTTACTTAAATGGAATCTTCATATTTGTACCAACCTGTGTATACATTTTAATTTTGAGCACTTCATTTCTGAAAACCAGGCTTAAGAACACTTACTAATTTGTGAAAATATCTGTAATATTGAGTCTGCTGAATGTGCTGACACTTCTTCTCAAACATGGACTGTTTTTTGTCTACTTGTTATTTCATTTTAGTTGTTACAAGTGCAGTCTGTCTGGTGATTCTCTTCTAATCGTTCTTGTCAGGCGAGGTCAGACCTAAAAGCACCGTCTGTTACTCAAACATTAGTGCTACTACCCTGTAAATAGCAGACAAATCCAGTGTTGTTAAACCATTTAGTACTTCATTATCTGGAAATCTGACCACAATAGAATAGGGGTCCATGTTATAGATGTTGGCAGTATACACCGTGTGCTGACTGTTGCACTCCCATAGCCCCTAACCCATTTTCCATCAGGTTTTTGGAGAGGACGAGCACGAGAAGGTACACGCTGAGCCTTCTTGTACTGCTTTAGTCCGCTGGGCCAAAGAAAACCTCACACAAGTGTTGTCTGGCAGTGATGTGAGTCCAGCCGCGGTGATCAGTGTACTGTGGAAAAGACATCTCGGCACACACAGGCATGTTTAATATGTGTCTCCATCTGTAATGTATAATCACCTGTGTTCTTCCAAGCCTACCAGATCTCAAATACTCCATTAATAACAAGGTTATGTTTAGGCAGAGGATTATGTTAAGTGCCAATTTCCAATGCAAAGTAATGCAGAGTGGTTGACTTGTGGTTGCAGAAGTCAAAGTAAGCACAAAATAATTAATAAATGAATATTTTTTTAACTAATATACGCAGGTAATATATATGGGTCTGGTCACCTTTCTCTCTGTTCCAACTCAAGTCGATGCAGTTGAACACAGTTAGCGTATTGGCTTTGAAACAAAGGTGCTCATTGATCTGTCATTTAGTACAAAATCTAACTTCACTCATCGCACATTGTTAGCCAGGCTCGCACCACCTAGTGCCTCTGCTCCATTTCATTTAACTCCAGCAACTAGGTTTCTACGGAGTGAAATGAAATGGCTGATACATCAGGCTATTGATAGATATGACTTTATTGTTCCCAGGGGGAAATTTGTATTCACAGTAGTCATGACAGGGATGATAACACTTACACCATCAACATATAACACAACAAACAACCAACAGACATTTACAGAGATACATGGTACCATGTCAGTGAGCTAATGCGATGCTTTGTTGAGGATGGAGATGGCTGCTGGAACAAAACTTTCATTGAAGCGAGCCCTTTTCCATTTAAGAGTCCGGTACCTACGACCTGACGGCAGGAGGTGAAAAGGTGGTAAAGAGAATGCTCCCTGTCCATGATGATTATGTTGGCAGTCGAACTATTGCTCTGTCATTGAGGTCTACAATATTTGACGTTGGGGACGCATTATTTTTGATGCTACATCTGTGATCATAAAGAGTTGTTTCTGTTGGAACTCACAGCATGGTGTAAAAACAGGAGGCCCAGTAGAGTAGGATGGACTGAACGATGCTCTTATACAGCAGTGGCAGAAGGTGGTGGGGGGGTGTGGAGGGCGGGTGTGCGGTGGGGGGCGATGTGTGCGGAGAACATGAAACCGTTGTTGTGCTTGTTTATGAATGTCTGTAACATGATGGTACTTGGAGATACAAATATTATCTGAAGAACCACTGCCCTGAAAACAAACTATGTATGAGAAAAAAAAGGTGTTCTAAATGATCATTAACCCAAAGACAATACATATGTGTCAGGGTAATATCCTCCAGCAATGGTAGTCCTGACCAAGCATAGCAAAAACATCTGGGTCAAACTGGGTCCTCTAGCGCTGCACTGTGGAGACCTGCACCTGGAGATATGCTCCAGAGCCATTGAAGGTTGGGTCAAATTTACATTCAGGACAATAAAGGTACTCCACACAGGCAGGCCGCGTACCAGCAGTCGTACACGTACCACAGTTTGAGAAACATGCCACAGACAATGTTCATCCCTGAATGGCTTACAGTATAGATTCATCTATCAATCACAACTCCTGAAACTCAGGAGATAAACATGGTGGCCAGGCAATTTTAGAGATACATCAACTTAATTTTCCAATGAATGTGATCTAGAAAAAAGTAGTTGTATGTAGCTGAAGTAAATAACATTTTAGAACAAAACATCTTTTGAAACGCTCAGACAGTTCAGTTGAGGTGACATCACAACATTAAATAGAACAATAATATTTAAAAGAAATTGAGAACAGATAAAATTACCTTGTAGATATTTCACGCAAAAGTACACTATTAATAGGAAAACGTGAATCTTACCCACCATCTGATTTCATGAGATCACACATTGTAGCACTAAATTGGTGCTCATAAACTGGAAGCTAATGTTCATTACCCTATGATGACAGCCACTTTGTCAGAACTGCTAACAACTACAGTAATAGAGACAAATCCATATCATTATTGTCATTATTGGCAAATTTACACATACACACAAACACTGGTGGAACATTTCTAGACAATTTCTGGACTTTTCTGGAACTTTGTAAAAAGTCTGGAAAATGTTCAGACAATACAGTAGTTGTGTGAGGCTGCATGTATGATTTTTTTTCTTAAGTCATATTTTGCAGAAATAGGCTGAATGTAATGAGAAAAACATCAAAAAATGTACACCTAAGTAAGCACTTTACCTTAGAATCCCCAGATGTCAAATAGACAACATTGCAGCATCCAAAAGTTCTGATTTCTGACTACATTTCGTTTTTATATTTTAAAATCCATAAATGTCCTGAGGTGTCCCGCTGTGTCTTGCTGTAATCTGATCTCATTTTAGGGGCAAACCTGGAGATGTTTTCCTAGCAGATGTTCAGATAAACTTGCAGCAGTGTTGTGTAGGTGGTTATCAGTGTCATTCTGCATTTCTCTTTAGTACTGACCCAATCCAAAGAGCTGCAAAGGCAATTACAGATTACTGGCTTAAACGTTTAGCAAAAATCCAATCTCTATGTGCGCATTGCAAACCCAAGTCAAAAACAAACTACCATCTGATTTCAAAATAGTTGAATTTGTTCCTGTTGCCAACAGGAGCAACCCTCAGGACACTGTCAGGGGAGATCTCGTGCAATGCAACAGATGAATTCAGGCGTTACTTTGAAAGACTATCGAATCACTTTACATATCATGTTTGACATTAGAAAACAAGTGTTAAATCTTTAAAATAATCAACTTTTATTATGTTGTAATAGAGTTCTTTATCAATGTCACACTGTGAGTCTATATCTCTTTCTTATAGAAGACATTATTCATGCTATTATGATATTAGTACATCAGTAATACACATTTTGTAAAACACACAAAAAAAACAGATCCATGGCCTTCCTGCAGAACTGATAAGTCCCACCTCTTTACTGTAACAAGTCAGACATTTTGTTTGTTGTTGTTGTTTCGTTGTTGTTGGAATATGGGTACATGATGATTTTGAACTTAACTCTTATTTGTAATCTTTTTTTTTTTTTTTTTTTAATATCACAAGTAAATGCTGACTGAAAGTAGGTGGGGAGAGGTGGTAGGTGACAACAAGTCTTTTCTGAGCAGAGAACATGCATCTGAACTAAAGATGAGAGAACTTTGGAAAAGTGGATTTTGCCGGAAATGTTCAGTGGCATTAAATATATCTTTCATTTATTCCATTATAAGTGTTTTTATTACTCAAAAATGCCTTGGAAAAAAAAAACAATATTCTTCCTGTGAGCGGGTCGCCTCTAAAGTGATCTGACCTTGCCTTCATTTTCTTCTATCACTGTTCAAAACACTTTGCTTTGTTGCAAATTGCTACTAAAAGAAAATGTTTTTTTTTTTATTTTTTGTATTTTTATGCCAAAGCACTCAGTCACTTAACCTTCTCTGCATCATGATGAAAAGACGCCCTTATAAAAAGACACTTCAAAACAAACACTGAGGTGAACCTTGATGGCGCTACTTATAATGCAGTCTATAATAAAACTGGTGAAGTACTTAAGCAGTGATGAGTCTCTTTGGGTGTCATCAAGAGGAAGATAAATGTAAAACGTGTCAAAGGCTAAGCTCCTTTGGCGGCTCCAGTGAAAAACACTTTAGATACAGCAGTGTGTTGTCTGATTTATGTCCATCGCTGCTCGCTTTGGTCCCCATTTGCACTCATAAACTCATGCCTAATACTGTTCTGTTCACGCCTGTGCGAACAGTGCATGAACGTGAACAGCAGAGGTCACTGTGTTGGAGGATTTTGTATTTAGTACTGAAGATGAATGAAATGATTGTGTTAGTGCCTATTGTTTATTACAGCAGGAAGGGAAGAAACTTTACTCTGTTTTTGGTTGATACTCTGTGAATTTAACTGTTCTCTTACTGGTGAGATATAAATGCAAGGTTGTGTTCATGTTCTAGATTAGAACACGTGTCAAACACAAGCCCTAGGGGCCAGATGCGGCCCTCCATCATTTTTTGTGACCTATTATGGGTATCTTAGCCCTATTAAAAAATCTGTCTGAAACATTGGCAATTTTTTTTTAGACTTATACAAGTGTATCATGCAGTATTTGTTAAAGACTGTTATTTGTTGCATGTCAAAAATAATACATTTAATTACAGTTAAAACCGCCCTTCGATGACATCCATAATGCTAATGTGGCTTTTTGTCAAAATGAGTTTGACACTCCTGTACGGCCAGATGGTGGGCACGGGCCTTTTCCCCCTGTTAATAATGTTGAACTTTGTCACAAAATAACAAATAGGAAATTTCACACAAATTTTTTGATTGATTTCTACTAAATTCATTTACTTTTTGTATTTCTCAAAAAAACAAAAAAAAAAAAAACGTGACACTGTTTATTTTAGCGTCTGTATAACAGGTTTGTTGTCACATGAAAAGGAACTTTGGAGAATAATTTAAAATTTGTCAAATTTTAATCTCTTCTAGACTGCACCTATCAAAAAATATTGGACTCATATTTACCCAAGCAGATTGAGAATCTTTTGTTCTATGCCTTTTCAAACAATCTTCTAAAAGTAATTTTTCTGGACAAATTCCAGACACAAAAAGTCTTTCAAATGAAAGTCGCTAACTCTGTCCAGGATGTGATTTTTCCCATATAAACGTGATATGCTCACTTGTTTTTGCCTATAAAGTTTTTAAAGCTACTGCAGCTTTTAGCCTTTGCATGTACTAGTGCTGTGTTGGTGCATTTGTCCAAGGTGTTTCTTTTGTTTATTGACGCATTTGGCCATTATTGTGGTTGGCGTGCAAAGCTATCAAGGCAACTGTTATCAATTTGGGCCTACAACACTTTATTCAAATTATAAGACAATTTATCGGCCCTCTGAAGATGTAATGCTGTATGAATTGTAACCGGTGTGACGCACAAACCAGAATTTCAGGAAGAGAGCTTACAGATTTGAGGCGCCCTACCTTTCTGTCTTCACGCGAGAGCACTTTTGAAAATGACACCCTAAGGCCCTCCCGCCCAGAACGTGATCACCGTTCTGCCTCGGAATCTCCTATTTAACAATTATCTTGCATCCAACGGGGAGTCCTCCTTTGACGTTAAGAATATAGCGCCGCAGAAATGGTTGTCTGGATGTGGTTGAAAGCGTCACTCACGGAGGCCAAGAAACAATGAGCTGTTTGTCCACCCTGCTGTTGTTATGTTTCTGCTCAGCTTCATTCAGTGAGGATTTGATAACCAAGTCCAGATGGGGCTTTTCACTGTGCGTTTGGGTATGTGTGCAACTGTCAATTAGAGCTTGTTACAAGGAAGCTGCTTATACTGGCGTCTAGTGAAGGCTGGAGTGTTAGTTGTTATGGTCAGCATCTGCTCATCTCTTAATATTGAACCACACTGATCTTATCTACATGTTTGCTCTTGTTTGTGTTCATTTAGGAAATTAAGTTGTTTTGACATTGGCATGGTTTTATCCATTCATCAGATTAGAACACTCTAAACGGGCCGTTAAGAAGACTTTTTTTGCCTTGTTTATTTAACATTGGCATTTAACTTGACTTAACGTCATTGCATTTATTAAATACAACAAATCTTTTCAGTGCCTGCCTTACTGTGAGCTGGTCAGGCCTCTCCAAAGATCTGATTGTGTTTGGCCTGCAGAACTCTAATTTTATGCTTGTGTTTATTAACATGCAAAAGCATCCACTTGGAGACATGCATGTGGTAGAATGAACTACAGAAGACCACACAACTCATGCCGTGTTTAAAGTCAGAGAATAAAAGTAGGTCTTAAGATGAGACTTAAAACATTCCACTGTGGAACTGTTCGGACGGAGGACGGAGAGCTTTCCACAGTTTAGGACCAACCACAGAGAAGGTCCTGCCCCCTGGTTTTATGTCTCTCTGTGCCGTGAGCTGGAGCTGACCCTTAAACCTCATAGCGCACACTGGAGTGTAAATTTGGATGAGGCAGACGGAGCTTGCAAGTTTGGCCTCTTTGTTGCCCTCAACAATAACCAGGAAATGGGTCCATTTTATTTGCCTGACCATCCAGCCCTTTCTACATTCTGCTCCAATTAGAAGGATTTGGAACCAAAGACAGAGCCATTCACTTTGTCGTCCAAAATTAGGACGTTCCAATCTCAAATGGTGGCTACTGTTTTTAAACCATTCAAGATGGCGGACATAGCTTTTTAATTTTTTTTATTGTTCTTCGACTCTTGCTTCGGTTTTGAACAATTAGAAATGTGCCAATCCCTAAAACCTGAGCAGCAAATTGTTGAAAAAACCTTGCGCTACATATTTACAATTACATCCGGTTTAGCGTATCGGTGTAACACCCCCGAAATTGAAACCCGGTGCTCTAATTCTAGACCCTCACATCTTTGGAAAGTTGTCTGTCAAAGTGTGTATTGACTGTCTGGTCAGGCCACCATTTTGTATTTATTTATATTTCTGTTTGTTTTACTAATGATTGTTTTGTGTGTTTGGTATGACTCCCTCTCCCCTTCCCTTGGGTGCTTTTGCACACCAGGCCAACATTGTAAATAAGAATTTGTTCTTAATGTTTTGCCTGGCAAAATAAAGGTAAATAAATAAATAAATAATTTTATTGTTATGAGGTATTCACCATATTACTCCATGTATGAAAAAAATATTACTTACTGATATTTAAATGTGTTTTTTAGTTTTTAGTCAAGTTCAAGACTGAGGTCTTGATAGTTTAGTCTATTTTTTTGAAAGTGTAGCTGTAAAATGCACCTCTTAGAATTTCTATTTCACAATACTATTGCCTCTGTAATGACTGTTTGTGCCATTGTAAGACAAATAGCACCTGCACATCCAGTTGCCGTCTCTGGGGAGGTTTGAGTGACAGCATAACACTAACCAAAGTGATTTCATTTACAATTTAATGAACATTTCAATAATATTTTGACACTTTCTGATTATTTGGCAAAGTCTAGTTACCTTTGTGCCAAAACATCTACCATGTTTTCATGTCACGTTTCAGATACTTTCATATCAGTTTCACTGGCTGATGGTGATTCAAACTGCACTGAAAACTTTATAATCTCCTCGACACCTGTCCTTTCCATCACGACCAGAGAAAAACAGCACTGCAAAACAGCACGCACACTCACCCATATCAGGTTTTTATCCTTTTTCAAGACATCACCTTGACTTGCTGTCATTAGCCAAAATCTAAACAATTTTAGTTATCATAATAAACTCAACCAGGTCTTTTTTACCCATATTATATCCTGTACACAACATTTAAAGCTAAAGCACATCTTGTCAGCACCCGTGGTTTGTTCAAAGAGCACATCACCAATGTTAAAAGGAAATCACTTTTTAGAGAATTTAAAAATGTGATTTTCCATGTAAACTATAACATTTTTGTTAGTAATTTACATTTTACACATTATTTCGTGTTCAAAACTGCAGAACTGATAGCCCTGCTTCTTCAGTGTGAAATTTTATTGTAGAAAGTAACCGTTTTTGCTTTGTTGTTTTTGTTGTTATGTTGTTGTTATTGTTGACTGCATGACAATTTTGACTCCAACATGTTTTGCTGGACTTCAAGACAATGAGATTACTTAAATATGTATGAATCATTTCAAATCCTTAATCTTTTGCACTTCCTTCATGAATACCACTTCAGTTTGGGAGCAGAACACAACAAGATATGCTGAATATACAGGTCTGCTAAACAGGTGTGATTGAAACAATACTCAACTACAGGTATGTTTTAGCAAATCAATATCATTATAACACATATTTTACAAATGTTCGATAGTGTCCCTTTAACCTTACTCATGGAGGTCTCTGTGACATGTGTATTCACATTTTAGACCCCACAAAGGGATAAATACCCTCCCACACACACATAGTCCACACTCACTGAGCTGACTGCTGCAGGCCCCACTTCAAAAGGTGAGACATCATAACTCACATCAGTCTGCTGGCAGAGCTTCTATTTTTCCAGCCAATCATAATCGCAGAATGTCAGAGGTAAACAACTGCAGCTGAATGACAAACGCTTCAGTCCCGCCCCCTTCCCCTCAACTTGTGATCTGATTGGTCCAGAGCAAATGACGCCATAACTGTCCAAATACCTGACCCTGTGTAAACCCAATGACCTCTCTAGTTTTTTTTTTTTTTAGCATTGAATGAACATATTGTGCAGTGTTTCAAATCGTCAATGCTCCCTTCGTTCAATATGTCTTCAACAATTGGACTTTTTGTTCATACTAGTGGTTAAAAGTATTTTGTTCTTGGCCCATTACTGACCCAAGTGACTGAAAAATAAACATATAAACATCGCACCATTGTACATTTTCAAATGTATTATTTTTTATTGCTTTCAGTTGCATAAACTGTTTTTAGACAGTTTTGCAGATATTGCTAAATAGACAGATTTACAACATATCCCAAATGACCTCTCAATTCTAGTAGTGTCATTGTAGGATCCAGCACCATGTATCTCAGATGGCGGACTGCTAAACTCCCTGAACTGAAAGAAAATACATTTCAATATGTCGTGAAAAGCTCATTGTCCTTGCCAAGAGTCATGTTGTCACTTCCAAGAGCAGATAAATCTTCACATTCTCATCTAAACTCTGTCTGTGTCCAGATCAGATGTAACTACAGTATGTAACCTTTCTACAACCTACCAAAACTGTGAGGGCTTCCTGACATATGGTTAAATTTATGGTATTGAAACGAACATAAAACATGTCAACAAGATTGTATAAAGACTGCACAAAGATTATAGAGTGTGATCTTTTATTTACTTTCTAAACCTCCTGTCATATTCTTGGGCAAAAATAATATGTGTGAGTGTGATTGCTTTGTAGGAAGGTATAGCTGTAGAGGAAAAATAATAATACATAAAAAAAAAAGGGAGATGATAGAGTAATGTGGAGAACTCATGGATACTGACATTTAATTTGAATTCATATTTTAAACAATAGTTGAAACTTTCACAAACAGGATAGAAAAAAAGCAACAACGGTAGATGTATTGTGTCACTATAAGCTATGGGGCTGTTAAGTGTTTGCCTGGGATCCAGAATGACATTTCTCTGTATTTTTACACAGAGAAAATGTCAGTCTGGTCGCCCTCCCCTCCAAGGGTGTTTCCCTCGAAATCCAGATCGTACCGTGCAATTAAATTGTTTTTTTCAGTCACGTGGTTTTTGCTAACAACGTGTGCGCAGCGCGCCTAGATCTAGGCAGCGCAACGGAAGGATAAACAACATGGCGCATCGGAAAACCGAGAGTTTGTTCCATTCACCGGTAAATGCCGTTTTAAATTACCAAAAAGACATCGCGGCAATAGTTGTGTTCAAGATGGTTAAGGCAGTGCAGTCGGCTCGAGCCGGTAAGGGCGGTCCCCTTACCGGCTTAGATGACAGCGTGAGAGAAATCCCAAAAGCTTACGGCACTAGAAGCCTTTATGCTCTTCTTTGATTGGTTCCCTCCGCTGTCTGTTAGGTGAGCTTTGTTCCGCCCTAGAAATCCAGTTGACTCGGGGGGCGACCAGACTCATCCGCTGGTGCAGCGGTGAGGCTGGATTCTCCAGGTAAATTAAGTGTAACATCACAGGTCAAAAACATAAAATATAGACACAAACAGCAGAATTTTAAAAAGTCAGAAATCATTAAAGAAACAGCTTTACACGAGTATTATCACTTGCTGTATGTTTTAAGGCCAGATTTCAGTGAAAATTATAGTTTGATTATTTATATATGTATACACAGACTAAAATGTCTAGAGAAAAAATTGATTCACTTATTATACTCCAGACAGGATACAATCTTTCTCTCTCTTTCTGTCTCTGTCTCTCTCTTTTTCCTTTTACATTTTGTAAGAAAGAGCCTGTGAGTCACTATATGTGTCTGTGCAACCATAAAAATATGCATGTGAAGCTACTGATGTGTTTGTGAGTATGAGAAATGGGCTAAAAAAGTTTGAATTCAGTTTGAAAATGTTGTGCTCACGTTTTTAATTCTGATGAAGGTTTAGTTTGGTCCAGTTAATTGTTCCTGACCAAGTTTTTTCCCACTCTTAATTTAGTGTATTCTTTGCGAGTTCAAATATAAAAAACATAGTCTTTGATATACAGTATATTTTTCCAGCACCATTGAGGTAACTTTATTTTGTCTTATGTCTAACATCTACGTATTCACCTACTGAGACTGTAGCAGAGAGTTCAAAGTGATCAGGTGGTATGAGAAGAACAGGTCCAGACTTCAGACCTGTTTTCCACAGCAGCCCTCGGCCAAGTCCAAGTCCAGAGTCGTCATGGGTGAAGAATCGCTGTGATTTGCCTCCAAAATCTGTTGCACTTTTTCATCTGTCTATCTGCGGCGGACACACTTGTAGTTTTGATCTGCCTGTTTTTGAGTAGCGTCCGTAAATTCCAAGTTATTCGGAGTTACTTGGGACTGGTATATTTTGTTATGATTGAGTTCTCTTCTTCGAAACAGCGCGGCCACCCACCTGCAGCATTCCTGTTTTCACGACAGAGCACAGTGCTGGTTCAAACCATTTTAATAAGACCTCTGAAGTGCAGTCCTGCTGCTTCAAGTGCTGTATAGAAAAACACTGACTTGAGCAAGTCACACCATAACTAATCACTCATTTTTGAGTCTTTAAAGCTGGAGTAGTGAGCTCCCACTACATTTTTATTATTTAAAAGCAAAAAGCAAAACCTTGTGCCTCTACATATTGTCATCTAATTATCATTATTACTTTTTTTCTAAGGCTTGTAAAAAAGATTCTCTGTAAGAGCCTCTCCTGTGTTGTTTTGGGATGAGAGCTTGTTGACTAAGCGGCGGTTAATTAGTACTACTAAGCACATGCGTGGTGGCCAAAAAAACACATGAAAACTAGTGATCTGCCACAGATTGGTTGACCATTGCTTTTTTCAACGTTTAAAAATTGGTTTGCCAGCTTTGTTTGTACTGTATTGTTATCAAGTTACTTAAAGGTGGGGTAGCAAATTTTTCACACTGCAATTTAGGTTTTAAATCTGACAACTTCCTTCGTCAAATAATTAATATCGACATGTATTCATTTTGGTTGCAATTATGGCTTACAAACTTCTTTTACAAACAACAAAGTGAATCTGGAGAGGACCACCCAAGCACAGTCAATCAGAGCGCAGCATTCGGCTCCTGATTAGAACTAAAATTCTTTATTTTTCAATTCAGACAGTATTTAATTTTTTCACAAAGTGCTGCATTTACCATATACTTTGTAGTGGAATGCACAACGTTTACTCATTTAAAACTAAAAAAGTGAGTTACCTCAGCTTTAAATGTCTGCCTTGTAGTTTTTCTGGTGCAGTCTCAATAATGATAATATTTCTTTGCCTGGAATCTTCCACAGTTTTTTTTATAGCTTACTTTTAATCAATTACAAGAGTTTTATTGCCCATTCATCTTCCCACAAATCTTATCTGTAACCTGGCCTGGTAGAGTCATCTGCGTGGAGATACATGTACAATCATTTTACACTTTACACTAACAGCTGTCAAAGTAGCCGTTGCCAAAACAAAATCATAAAGTTTTCTGACGACACAATCATTGTTAGTCTGCAGCAGACGGCCCAGCAGTTTACTTTAAAGAGGTGAATCAATTTAATAAATGGTGCCGGGATCATCATTTGCTTCTAAACACGAAAAAAATAAATAAATCATTTTTGATGGTAGAAAAGTAATTGTACGTGATCCTCTGGTAATAGCCAACAAGCATATCGATGCATAGTGAACTCAATCAATTATTTTGGTGTCTTTATCGACAGTCAGCTTAAATGGAGAGACCATGTGGTATATCTCTGCAGGAAACTTGCCCAAAGACTTTACTTCTTGAAGAGGTTAAGGCTGTTTGGTGTTAGCTAAGATATAATGCAGTGTTGGAGAGCTTGTGAGGTACGCCATGGCCAAACTATAAGCTTTTCGATGTTGCAACAAAAATCATTGGTAGCAATGACCAGCCATTGTTGCAAGCTGTCTTTGAAGAAACAACACTCACACTTGCTAGAAAGATTTCTAGTGATTCAAATCATGTTTTGTTTCCAGAATTTGAGCTTTTGCTCCTGGACAGACGTTTTTGAGCTGTTAATAACAAAAACTAATCGCTATACGTTTTCTTTTGTGCCTTTGGCTGTTTTCCTTTTGAATAAGACCTAGTGGCTGCACCAAAAATCAACTGTTGGTATTTATTTAATTCTTACTGTTGTCAATTATATGTGCTTGAGCTGTAGTTTTGTGCAGTCAGTCAGACGACAGACCTGTATATGCAGCGTATGTATTTGGTGATCGAATGTGTTGCTTGTAAGACAGTGTGTGGTTTTAAAGTGATGCAGCAGTGGGCACTGTGGCCCAAGACAAATTTCCTCTTGGGGACAATAAAGTTTACCCTTACCTTACCTTATAAAAGCAGTAGCAGACTTCCCAGTATAAAAGTTACATAATGCACTTTTAAACACACATCTTTTCAGGTGCTTCTTATCATGCCTATATGATAAAACAAAACTGGATGTTGCTTCTTTAAATCCAGTGAACAATCCTGAGTATATGTGAAGACATTCCCAAACTTGATGAACAAAAATATACAGTTTGTTTAAGTAGAAAGTACTGAATAATTTCTTTTCTTAGCCTTAAAAGGCCATAAAAAGCTAATTAGGCTTACTGACAAAGACTTACTGAACATCTTGAAGGAACAACTTAACAAAGACTATTTGAGTTAGGTTTATAATGTTCATTGTATATTTAGTAACCCTGAAGTCCTGTTTTTGCTTTAATAAGGCTAATTACATGTTTTGCAGTGAACATGCAAATTGCTGCACCTCTCAAAGTAATTCACAATTCAATGTTTTTAGCAAAGACTGGAGCTGAGACTTGTTTAGTCTAATTTGACTTTTCTTCTAACATGTTGTTCCGAGGGGAAGTGAGAAGAAATCTCTTGGCCGCACTTAAATAACAATTTAGCAATCACACAAACTATTGGAGACTGCCAACTCACACTCTGACATCACCGAGTAAAGACGAGCCAGAACGAAATACGGTTCAACGAGCGATTTATCACATTTTTGTTTTCCCTTTTTTACTACGTTCTTTTGAGACGCCAAGATCTGAAAATAAAACTTAATAAATAAAATACACAAAAGTGTTTAGTTATAGGGGAGAGTTTGAATAGCTCATGAATAATTTTCCAGTGAACCCCAAAATAGATATATTTGAAACATATTTTTTATTAAGCTCTTTTGGTTCCAAAATCTGTTCCAATAAAAGAGAAATGGCTGTAATCATTTATGTAACCTGTTCAGTTAATTATTGATCTGGCAAAAACAAAGCGGGACATGATGTGTTGCGGTCAAAGCTGTGATATCTTTCTTGCTTTGTAACGTCAAAAAGAATTTAAATTTTCTTCAGTTAGTATGGCATTTTATGGACTGGTTTAATGTCAGATACCCTTTTAGGTTTGAGATGGTTTGTTATTTTACTTTTATTTGAGCGCCTTATAACACCCTTGTAGTTGACATTGACAAGACAATGTCATCTGTTTAAATGGCTGTAGAATAGAAGTTTGTGCTTTGTCACAGGACAGAAGATTTATATTGCTTTTAGTGTTTGAAAATTGGGGCTGTCAATAATTTGTTATTTTAGTAGTAAACTAGTCAAATAATTATTTACATTTGACATTTAAAATACTTTTTTTAACTAAATAAAGTTGACCATGACCTGATACAAGAACTTTCCGTATGTGTTTTGGAGTCTGTATAGCTGATATTTGCGCTCATTAAGCTAAGCATTTTTAGTGCAAATGTCATTAGGATTATGAATAAATGTATGTTTTATGTGTGCTGTATTATTGCTACTGTTCATTGCATTTTATCAGTGACCATAAAAACAATTAATGCATATGTGTAGGTCATTAATTCCTTCAAGATTTCACATAAATGTTGACAGAATATACACGTGCTGTTTCCTATTTAGCCCCAAAGTCACATAGACTTTGATAGAATAATCATCACACATATTTCCACTTTGCCTGCTCCAGAGAGTTCTCAAACACTCTCTTCTTTTTAAGGCTCCTTCCCAGACAAATATTCCAAGCAGTTTTGCAATTAATATGGTAAGTGGAGCAAAAGCTTACAATGCCACTTTTCATTAACATGTGTTTATATCTTTCAGCGTGTGTCAGAGCAGTGCAGGGTAAATACCTTGATTTTTGAGGCTTTGGGTGCACTTGGTTACTATTTACCAGCCGGTGACAAGGGCTGAAGTTTGACAGGAAAGACATGCAGTAGGTGGCCAAGCATCACTCACGCACACGCCGATAGGAAAACTGGGTGTCCATCACTTTTGCAGAAAGTATAAATACACACAGGTACAGTCGGGGCTTGTCTGAGGACCTGGGCGGGGTTGGGGATGACCACCTCAGAGCCGCTTCACAAACCTGCTCTTTCCGCTTGGATTTTCCCCTCCACACGGAGACACTCGTGCCCGCCTGACGCACCTGGCTCCAGCTGGGAAAACATGGCACAGCAGAGGGGATTGTGGGAGCAGGGAGTGGCTCAGGTGGACACTCCAGTTTTTATGTTTAATATGACATTTCTATATGCGGCAAGGTTGGACAGATTATAAAATTTAAGATATAACTGTGAATGTTGTTTTTAAGATATGCAAATTTGGATTATGGATACATCAAATCTCGGGGCAGACAAAATCGACATCTCACGATCTTGTTTTGCTTGTTATCCACATGTTACCGTGAGTTCTCTTCAAGCTAGCTTCCTCCCAGTGAATTGGCATCGCTGTAAAAAAAAAAAAAGAAAGAAAATCTCCTAGTGATTGAATAATGCCTGTCTGTTTCTATGTATTAACCCTTAATTGGCCACTGTCCAGGGTGTTTGGCCCCCTCAAGCCCGAAATCTGGGTTGCGGACAATATTTATATATATATATATATTTATTTTGGTCAAGGTCTATACAAATTCATTAATATTTCTATTAGTGCTGTCAAGCGATTAAACAAATAGAGAGACTAATTAATTATGATCTGTAATTAATTATTCCAATTAATCTATTTTTAATCTCACCTAAAAATTGCTGAGAAAAACACTGTGTTTTTGTTTTATCCAGTTTAAATAATTACAAAATTATTGCAGATGGGAAATATTAACATATTGCAAAAAATGAAGACTTTAGGAATTTTTGGACATTTTTTGAAAATTTGCCCAAATAACTTCCAAGTTCAATAACTTTTGGCTGCTTCTTTATTTTGTCTCGTTGCTACTCGTGCACTAATTTGACATCCCTAATTTCTATCTGGTGAACTTTGAGGACACCAAAAAAATCTGTGCAAAAATAGTTCTGGAATATGTGCTTTCATACATACACACAACTGCTGTTTATTTGTAAATGGGACAAACTGTAGCTTAATCCCTTTTTCTGTGTAATGTATTTGTGGGGATATGGGCTTGGGATGGTGGGCTTAGTTAGACTCACAAATTGAAAAAAGGTACAATAAAGAAGGGTTAGGAAGCATACGGGTGCACTTTTGTAAATGGTCTGTACCATTTTCTTTGCATCATTGTAAAACAACATATTGGATGTTTCAACTGTTTTATGGGTTATTTAAATTGTTGACACCTACTTCATGTTTGGGGCCATGTGTTGTTTTTACATAGTGGAGTCTGGTTTAAGGTGTGAAGGACATGTGCTCTGGTGGTGTGAGAAATTCTGTATTGTTGATTGTAATAAAATGTGGGTTTTATCTCACAAGTTAGTGAGCAGAAATATTTATGGTTGAACCCCTGAACATGATGTTCTGTACATTTTATGGGAAGATTAAAATGTTTAAATGAGCTGTGTGTGTTTTTGTGTAACAGAAACCCTCCTGAGCTTCGTGGATGACATCTTGTCTGGTGCCAGGTCTCCTTGTGTGATGCTGGGGGACATTCCCGACCTCCTCTCTTCTTCCATCAGTCTGATTGTCCGCTGCCTTGAACCTGATACTACGTACATGTACGTGCACTCTGGAAAAGTTTTCAAGATTGTCAGCTACACAATTTTTTATTATTGCAGTAAGAGTGATATTAATGTGTTCCCTGTGTTATATTCTGAGGACTTTTACACATTAAGCTCTGTCATTACTCATAAGCAACAAGGTTGTATTTCTGCTAAACTTGATGTGGCTTATGGCCACAATGCAAAATCAGTTCATTTGTCTTCACTTAAAGCCTCACATACTTGACTGACCACTGGATGTTTGAGATGGACAGCACATCCTGTTTATAATAGGACACTAGTGGTTTAGATCAGAGGAGGCTGGCTGATGTAGTTTCTCTGCCGATAGCAACAGGCAGCTCCATTTTGTCACTTCAGATTATTTTAGCATATTATATATGCATAGGCAGATTCAACCAACCTTAAATGTTAGCAGGGTTAATAAATGCAAAAACACATTTAGTCATTTTTTTTTGCTTGTAGATGCTTATCCATTGACATTTTGCAGTTGTGAGTTCAACATTTCCTACAGTAGTTATATAAGTAAAGAATGTGAGCATTATAAGCTCTTAGTCCTTGTATCAGATGAGATCCAGCTCTTCATCCAGGCACCTCATCCATCTCCTCTTATCTGACCCATCTGGGCTTAGACACATTACAGTGTAGAACTTTCTATGACACCAAACCTTGGAAAAGTCACTGATGTATTGTGTGTAGAAGTCCTTATTCAGGTGTGGCAAGGCAGACTTCATATGTCTATGTCACAGTCTAAAGAGTTTATTTGGGTGTTATTGGAAGTACGGTAGGCAGGACCAAAATGCATAATGTTTTAATATGTCTTAAAATGTCTTCATTAGTGGGGTTAAAGTGTTACTGCTACAATAGTGTCGTCAGATTTGTAAGAGGGTGTAGTTATAGTTTCAGACACTGGGGGGAGATGTGCTTTCAGAGAAATGGGGCTTTGTTCTGTGGAGATGTCATGTAATATAGGCACCTACTGACTTAACTGTGAAAAATACGTACTTGCAGAACATAAGCAAAATCAAATATATAGATTGAGGTGGATAAAAGGATGGATTTGTTTGCTGTGAGTTCTGTCTTACACTATGTTTAAAAACTATTGTTAATTGAAAAGAGGGCATTTAACTTAGTACACTTTTAAAGTGTATTTTTGCATTGGTCTTTAGCTGTATCGAGTGCAGTCATAGATTCACCTCCATGAATAAATATAATTATGCAAGTGAAAATATTCACTAGAGATTTTTAAGTGTCTTGGCCAAACATGTTCCATCTCGGAATTAAACCTCCTTAATGTGATTTTTGTTTGCCTGTTTAGGTTCCGTCTGTGGGCAGTGGACACCACAGGTCGTCGCTCCAGCCCGAGCGAGGTCACCATCAAAACGCCCTGTCCCACTGTGGATGACGTCAAAGCACAAGGTGAGGGAATAGAGCATGTTTGGATGAATCACTGCTGCACGCTCCACTTTTCAAAAATAACCTCGCCATTCATGGATTTCAGCTTCCTGTTATATGCAATATTTTGAGAACTTTTTTTTCCTCAAAAAGCTTTTAAACATGATGAACACATTTTAAAATATATCAACCAAGCATATTAATACTATCACGACACTAGTTATAATTTTGACAACATTAGCCATTTTTTTGTGTTGTTTGTTTAAAGAGAATAGGAATTAATTTTTATTTTCCTGACATTTTGTAATAACCTAAAAATTAGGATGAGAAAGTGCTATAATGAAGTTTCTTCAGGTAGTGGCCCTTAAAATCATATTTGTCTAAGACTATTACTGATTACAAAGTAGAAGAAATGTCAGTATACTGTACTTAGAAGAAAGTACAACTGGCATATTAGAACTAGTAAAAATATTTCTTGTAAAAATGCAGTCACGAAGAAGTCTGAGCCACTCTGTTACCTTAAAACTCCTTTATTCTTACATGGACGTCCATGTAAGAATTTTGACTTCTTCATGACTGCATTTTTACGAAGAAATATTTTTAGTAGTTCTAATATGCCAGTCGTACTTTCTTATAAGTCTTTTTTGCCCATTGTCATGAAAGTTCACCTGTTTACCTGCATTTTTTGGCTACAGTTTCTTCGATGCACTCTTCAGCACTGTTTTCTGCACTTTAAATGTAAATATACATTGTGTAAATTATTTTGGTGTTGTCTTTTGCCAAGTAAACTAAATAAAACAGAATTCTACAGTATGCATATCACAAGTTTATAATTTGACTCTTACAACAATTCGGAAATGATCTTCTCACTCTTTGTCACGTTTCCCTGTAACTGTAATCAGTTTTCATCAGTTATATGAGCTTTTTTACCAAAAATTACATCATTTACGATATGACTAAATTCATATCTTAACCAGTATTTTTTATTATATATATTATTTATATATATATATATATATATATATATATATATATATATATATATATATATCGCCAAGCCCTACTGCAAAACCATCTAGAAAAGCATCTAAACTGTTTTGTTATTACCAAGACCAAAGTTTCCAGATTTACTTGACATCTTTTCCATCTTTCCCTAAATCACTTAATTAAAGGTAATTGTCCTCTTCTGCAATAAAACATGTCTGTCCTCACATTGCCCGGTAATATTCAAATTCTACACCGTAAAAGAATATCCCACGATTAAAGTGAATGTTGTTGCAGTGCGAGCCATTAGGCCAGTGCTCCAGACAGTAATGTGTTATACTCCCGGGCATTTGGTTTTAATGCCTGGAATACATGAGCGTTGGTGTAAAATCCGATACTTCCACTTCTGAGCACACTTTATTAGCGCTAAAGCAAGCAGGTGGATGCATTCCTGACCCGATGAGGCATGTTAGCCAGTGAACATTCGTCACTCCGACCACAAATTCCTTCCATTATTTTATTTTTGACTTATTTCTTTTTTACTATTTTTTAAGACCCAGGGTTGCAAGTAAAATGGTATCTGTAATTTTAATTTGCGTAAAAGTGGGCAATGTGACTTAACAAGCTACACACTCTAAAAATAACAGTGGTGGGTTACATTTAGTCTCATTTAAGAAACTTCTTTAATGGGTGTATTATGTTGCTTCTTTTTAAAGATGTAGTATACAATTTATTTAGAATGTGTTGTTTTCTGGTCAAAAGCAGGCTTGTAGTTGTGTTTTGTTGCATTCACACCAAAAAACGTTACCATTTATTTATTTGTTTGTTTGTTTGTTTTTTTATTGGATATTAAGCAAATGAAACAGATGCTTGTATCAGATTCTAGCTTTTGCAGTTAATTTTGATCTGGAGGAAACAAAGAGAAAGAGCCCATTGTGTTTCAATGGTAGGGGAAACTGGAGCACCCGGAGAAATCCTACGCAGACACGGGGTGAACATGCAAAACACAATTTTTATAGAAAGGCCCCAGGTTGCCTAGGATTCAAACCCAGGTGAAATTAAATTGAATGTGTGATGAGCATGGCATTACACTTGAATGTATGGCATTTTTTCTGATTACAGGTATTTTTTATGTATAAAATATATTTACTGACATAACGCTTGTAAATTCATTCTGCCTAACTTTGATTACTAATCGTAGGATTTTTCTCTAATAAGACAGTTGTATTAAGCTTAAGCTCGTACCTGACAGTTTCGGCGGCAGGACTTCCGCCTTCGTCAGAGGTGACGTCCGATGTTGTGACGTGTGTCTCTTAAAGGATGTTCCGAGGCGTGGCCAATTTGACAGATCTGTCCAACTGGCCACGCCTGCCCCCGCCTGGTGGTCTCAGAGAATGAATCCCATCTGTGAGCTAAATTGGAAGCTTCTTAGTCTCCTTCGTCGTTGAGATCAGGAAGCGGACCATGAACAGAGACGAAGGAGCTTTCAATTTAGCTCACACATGGACTCACTTCTCCAGAGACGTCACCTCTGACGAAGGCAGAAGTCCTGCCTCCGAAACTGTCAGGTCAAGCTTATACTTATTAAACTGTCTTATTAGAAAAAATCCTACGATTAGTATTTACTGACATACTGTCGAATATTCATTCACTCAATCACTCACTCAACTTGTCCAACAAAGTCGACTAAAGTGCTTTCACACAGATGATCACCAAATAATGTAAAAGAATAAACAAACAATATAGCAAGAACAAAGATAAAACAACCAAAGTCAACCTTCAAACTGTGTTAAAAGCCAATGCAAAAAGTGCACCTTTTTTAAAGAAGACTTAAAATCAGACAGTGACTCTGTTTGACGCTCAATAGAGCTCATTTGGGCCCGCTACAGAAAGATCGATCACCCCTGTTTTTTCTTTTTGTTTTGGGAACAAAAACTAAAAACTGATCAGCTGACCTGAGAGAATAAGCAGGCTTCAGGAGGTCAGACAGATACTGTGGGGCAAGGCCATGAAGACCCCTTAAATTACTATGTTCTGTTATGTTTTTCAAATGATCTATTTTGCTCTATTTTGCACCATTTCCTACACCATGCATCAGTTCATACATGTACTCTCTGTTTCTCATCTTTAGAAATAGCCGATAAGATCTACAACCTGTTTAACGGATATACCAGTGGGAAGGAGCAGCAGACAGCCTACAACACCCTGATGGACCTGGGAGCACCCACTCTGCACGGGTACTCTACCATTACAACCAGCGTTATGAGAGCTTCGGCGAGTTCACCTGGAGGTGTGAGGACGAGCTCGGACCAAGGTAACATGTTGCTTTATGTAAATATTTTCAATCATCTACATGTCTGAACAAAATCTGTTAACTCTTTCCCTGCCAATGACGATAATTGTCGTCATATGAACCCAACCGTAGCCTAATTGACGATAATTGTCGTCATAAGCTTTTTATTATATGCAGCATAGAGGGCTCTCTGGTACACGTTTTCAATCCACAGCACTGAAATACAATGATGCAGTTTCATATATTCACCACCGGAGGGTGTATTGTATGAGCACAAGAGCGCAGAGAAGTCCCAGGAACCGAAAATGCACGTCTTTTCTGTTTACATTACGGAGCGCAGTCGGCTGTGTTTACGTGATCATCCGACTCTAAAGGATCGGCTTTCTTTTCAAACGGATTACAGGCAACATCATGGACTAAAAACATTGTTGAGTAAGTTTAGAGCAGATATTTGATCTTTAAAATGAAGAAAAGACGACCCTACAGGACTAGGATTCTGAGGAGAACGACACATGCAGCGAGTCTGGAAGAGAAAAACTAAAGTTTCTCTTCTGTGAGCGATCTATAAGTGTCAGAGTAAGTCAAACTACTGTATTTCTTCATGTTTTAAGGGTTAAATATAATCTTTACCCTGTGAAAGCGTCTGAATCTATAGAATCTGCATCAGAAAGTAGAAAAGTACTGTGCTACCTCCTTGTCTGTAACACAACCTTTGTTGGTTTAAAGATCGTCCTCATTGTTTTAATCACGTGAAGCTCGTATTTTATCCTAAAGACATTATTTCATTGTACTGGCTAATATTCTTTCACCAAAAAGTAGTACAGACAAAAATAACAATGACATGAAGTTTGATTTAGAAAAAGGCCGTATAAACTGAAACGAATAAAACAAGAATTTCAAATGCCTATAAAAAGAGAACGGAATAATTTAGAATAACATTTATTTTTTAAAATGAAAGTAGACACTTGTAGGTCTCATTTGATGTACAACATGTCATAATTCCAGTTGCACAAGGTTTTTTGTGGAGCTGTGAATATTGCTTAAAATGAGCAAAAAGTCCTGGCAGGGAAGGGGGGTCAAAGTCAGAATAGGGCTGGCAGTGAAAGAGTTAAAAGCCAACTTGCAATATCAGTTTAAATTATGAAGAAAAAGTTGTGGTAATATTTAAACTCATGGTTGATTTGTTCGTATTGACCTAAACTTTGGTCAGTCAGATTGTGTAAAAACAATCATCTTTCTGTGTCAAAAAAGATTGTTTTAGAAGTCCAAATTGGGTCGGAGCCTTGATAATATGTTTTTGTTCCATGGAGACAAATAAATTATTGGCTCAGTTTATCATTCATGACACCTGGAATCTACTGTTTCAGCACCTGATATTTCAGGAGACACTCACACCAGAGCAGCACCATGACTTTCCCATTTTAGGGGATCACTGCTCTATCCGTGTCTCTGTGATTTCAGTGACATGCAGTTTATTTATTTGTATTTGTATTTCATTATTTTTGTTTGATAATGGTTGTAGTAAAAAAAAAAAATTACTGAAGAAAGAAAAAAGAAAAAAATCAGAAAATTAGGTAACTATAACCAACAAACTGACCACAAGCCAGAAATGAGTTAGATATTGGAGATACCATAAAGTAATTTACTGTATACTAAGATATACATGTTCAGCAATTCATTATCCATTCATTTGTTTCAGAATATGTATTTAGTATGAAAATCCAGTTGCTTTGTTCCATAGGAAAGAGCATTCTGTGACACAAAACTGAAAAATAATTAAAATGATTATATTTCAGCATATTAGAAAAAAGGTCTAACTGAAATGTAACTCGTTGTACCATAAAAGATCAAGGAGCTAAAAACACTGTGTAAAGCTAGCCACAGCTGCTGATCAGGACATGCAATAAATAAAAAATCAAACAGTAATTCTTTGAGAAGCCTGTAGTCTCCATCATCCACATAAGTCTCATGATGATTGGAAATTGTTTTAATGGATGTATAATAGAAAGCAACAGTGTCAAGTCAGACGTAAACTGTTCAAATATTCTTGCCTTCATTAGTGGTCACATCTCTGAAATGCAGCTACATAAATTTACATTCCTTCAAGCAAATTGATCATCAAGTAGAGCTTAATGGTCAATTTGTCTGACAGATTTTACAGTATACAAAATCACTACAGTTCCAGGTCACAGCAAGAGGACCAATAAACATGGGTCATTTCAATAATTTGTCTCAAATGTGCGTAAAACATTATTCGTCATCGTTCACAGTTTAACAGCTGCACATTCACAGTTTGGCTACGACAAAGAGAAAAAGTGGCATCTAGACAAGAGTCTGAGTTGGATCGCAAATGTGTGAAGACAGAACTCGAGTAAAATAAATGTTAGCAACTGTTTCATACATGTTTAAAACCAACACAAGCTTCACATTTTGTAGACCAGCATGTTTAATTTGAGAGATGAAAAATCACCAGTATTTATTAGGGATGTCTTACCCCCTGCATCTCATACCCACAGACTGAATTTATTTGAGTCATGCTTCCTCTGTTGACATACAATGGTGGTGGTGGTTTGAAAGCATCCAAACTATGTTACTTATTTGTATTATGCATGCCTCATTGTAAGATAATATTTATTTGCAAAAGAATTTAAATAACTTAGACATGCAATCCAGCAGGGGTTGTCACTTTTCAAAAACATTGCATGTTTACTTGCAACAAGATATTACTAAAGGTATGACTGTGGGTTGTGAGTGATGTGTGGAGCTGGTCAGTGGGCATTGGCAGATTAACAGCCACCACATGTTTTTAGAACTGTTTACACAGCCACGTGTTTGCACAAAAGCTCTTAATGTAGATTATACTGATGTACACTGTAAAAAGTTGCCTTTAAGTTTTAAGCTAAATTATGTATATGTGAGTCCATGGCATGTGTCCATGTCAGTATAATCTCTTATTCATCCACGACTGATCCATAGTAGAAAGGCTTCAAAGTTGGACAGCGTTTTCGGCAGTCATTTTCAGTCTGATGAAAGTGACCTGAGACTGACTGTACTTAAATTGAGTTTGGTCCTGCCCCTGATGAGGAGCTACACCCTAAGCCTGTTTGACCAGTTCATAAGCTGGTGTTGGTGGGTCTTTGTTGTATGTAAGTAAGTAAGCTTTATTTGTATAACTGTTTCCCCAAACCCAGTCACAAAGCCTTTCACAGTCAGATGCCTTCTTGCAGTCAGGGCGTTTACATGGAGGCCAGGAAAACTGGATAACTAGCCTAGTCCGATTTAAACTGGTTTTCCAAAGCTCATGTAAACCCGGGCAGACCTGTTAAGGAGCTGTAAACCGGTTTTCGGAAAACCAGTTGGCGCACGTGGTCCCGACCGATTGTAGACTGATTTCAGACTCATGTAAACAGACAATCGGTCTGCAGCTGGACAAATGCAACTGAGCATGCTCACAACCCCTGCCCACTGCACATTCCAACAATAAATTAAGAATTTTAGAACTATGAAGTGCCTTGCACAAAGGGACTCACACAATCTTACATTTAACTCCACGTTTAACACTGATCTAAATGTTCAAAACAGTCCTACATGTTCCAGAAAAAACTGTGTGTCATTTAACAAACAGTATTACAAACAGTTAATAAAAATAAACAACATTAACAATGTTAAAGTGATTCAACAAATTACAGCCTCAATCGCAGTAGTGAATCTGACACAGTAGGACCAGTCTCTCCAGGGTAATCGGTTTACTCTTGTGCATGTAAACAGGAGCAAAACTGGTCCAACCGGTTTTAGGGGAAAACCAAGTAGAGTCCGGTTTTCTAGCCTAATCTGATTTCCCTGATCATGTAACTGCAGTGAGTGAGACTGCTATCCGCTCTGCCACCGTACCACCAGTTGTGACTCAGGGCGTTTACATGGAGGCCAGGAAAACTGGATAACTAGCGTAGTCCGATTTAAACTGGTTTTCCAAAGCGCATGTAAACCTGGGCAGACCTGTTGAGGAGCTGTAAACCAGTTTTCGGAAAACCAGTTGGCGCACGTGGTCCCGACCGATTGTAGTCTGATTTCAGACTCATGTAAACAGACAATCGGTTTGCAGCTGGACAAATGTAACTGCATGCTCACAACCCCTGTCCACTGCACCTTCCAACAATAAATTAAGAATTTTAGAACTATAAAGTACCTTGAACAAAGTGGCACACACAATCTCACATTTAACTCCATATTTAAAACAGTCCTAAATATTCCAGATTTTTTTTTTCATTTTACAAACAGTATAACAAACAGTTAATAAAAATAAACAACATTAACTATGTTAAAGTAATTCAACAAATTACAGCCTCAATCATGCAGTAGTGAATCTGACACAGCAGGACCAGTCTCTCCAGGGTAATTGGTTTACTCTTGTGCATGTAAACAGGAGCAGAACTGGTCCAACCGGTTTGAGGCGAAAACCAAGTAGAGTCTGGTTTTCTAGCCTAGTCTGATTTCCCTGATCATGTAACCGCAGTGACTGATGTTCCCCTTAGGTCACTCAGGTCACTTCCATCAGATTGAAAATGTCTGATTATAGTCGAAAACATCTCGGTCTTTGAAAATGATGTTCAGATAACAACTTTGAAGCCTTTTTACTATGTCATGTGTTCATGTATATGACATACAAAAAGTTAAGTTCAAACATTTTCAATTTTACAATTTATTGAAATCAATCATGCACATATGTTCTACACCTTATAACTTAAAAATGTATTAATAATCTTAAACTCACATTGTCAAGTTATATAAAGCAAAGATTAAAATTATAATTGGTTTGCTTTAGGACCTTTTACAGTGTACAGCGCTGATCCATGAAATTTTGCTGGCTTGAGGATCGGCTCCAAAACAGTGGTTCAGCCGATATTTTTGTTGAGCCTTAAGCTGAATGTACCAAGACTGTTTGCTGGATGTTTTGTGCTGCAATGACTCGTCAGAATCATCGTCAACTAGTTGTCTTTTGAGTCAAGCACAGATTTGATTGATTGACACACGTTAATCAATCAAGTTAACATGGGGAGCGATTTTATATGAACCATGCCTAAATTCAAAGGGAAACTGGAATCAATTTGAAGCGGCCTGTTTTCCCGTAAAATGTATTTCTATTTTTAAAGTAGTTATTTAAACCCACTGCAGTTGTATTGCCTTCCATAAAATCACAGATAAAAAATCTAACTAAGTGAATTATTTTGCAGCTGTCTTTTTCCAAACTACAGAACTACAAACACATCCGTCAGTGGCCCTGTGGAGTCGGACTTGTTTTGATTCTCGAAGGTTTAGGGCAGATGTTATTCTCCTGGTTTCCAACGGGCTGTCTCTGATTGTAGCTGCTTGTTTGTGTGAATTAGAGTTATGGGGGAAATTCATTCAAAGTGACTGGGGAGGAGAGTGAGCTTAACCCCTCTGACTTCACCGGGGCCCGTTTAGCAATGTTCCAGCTGGGAGGGCCCCACACACTCCCTCCAAAATACAGATACTTCATGTTTTATAAAGCCAGCCATCTGTCCAGTATAAAAGTACTTTGAAATGGCTCACTGCAGTACATGCGTTTACTCAGTCAGATGAAACTGATTAGACTTACTTTTTTTCTGAAAGTACCTTAAGTTGTTTTTAATGGGGACACATGCTGAACAGACTGGATGTTCCTGGAGACACAGCCTCTCAAGTTAGCCAATTAAAATGCACTCAAATACACTGTACTTTCATTTACAAAGGCTCAGGGTGATTAATGCTAATACGTAAAAGTATGTGGGTTTGGTGAGACACAAGTAGAGCATTCAAGGTGAGCTCAGCTGTGGTAGTTGTGGAAAGCAGATTGTTACATGTTTATCAACATACACAAATCTATCAAAATGTGATAATGGAATATGAAATGTGACTATGACTAAACGATTTAATCCAGATGTATTTATTCTACAAATATGGATGTTTTAGGGAGCTTTTGTTGTCCTTTAATATGTCAGTCCCGTTCTATGTTTAGATTATTACTATAAATCACAGTGACTGACGTTCACAAAGAGTGAGTCTGGTCATATGAAACAAAAGACCCACTGTACTTTTTTCAGTTCCTAGTACTTTATTCAGTTCCAGTCCCCATTTTAGGCGCATTCACACAGAGCAGGAACTATGGACTGGGACCATACTTGACTTTTTTTTAGCTCTTGCTCTGGGGCAGGTACTTTGCAGTTAGACCAGGAACTTTTTGGTGACACAACATTATCTTTGTTTAGAAACATGTTTTATATTTTCTGATATTTAGACATTCCTTATCCTTGAGAAGAATTACTTAAAAGGATTGAACTCCCAAAATAAATGCTTACATTTGTAAACAGTAACTATTTTGTAACAGTGACTGTTTTATTGTTAAAGTCATTGATGAGTTTAGTTTTGAACAACATAGTTTTATGTAGAAGGGAAAAAATCAACTTTTATTTTCCTAATTACAACAAATAACTTATTTAATTGTTTCAAACCAAACATATCCTAATGTTAAAGCTTATAGCCCCACTTTCACAAACTGTTGCTGTGTGAACACAAACATGGGGCCAGGGTAGTTCCTCTGACTAAACAGGGGCTAAAGGAATGTGGGAACTTAGTTCTTGGTACTTTCTTGTGGGAAAATGCCTAAAGAAGCTCATTGGTCATCAATAATTAGGACAAAGTCAAACTTCTCTACACACTAAAATTGTTTAGTGCTTAAATTATTAGGCCTTTTCCCACTGTAGGAACTTTTTAAAGTTCCTAGTACATTTTTAGTTCTTGTCCTTTTGGGAGCAGGAACTATGGACTGGGGCCACACTTTAGGGACTTTTTTAGCTCATGTTTTGGGGCAGTATTTTTCAGATCAGGACTATTGGTGATACAACACATTTATAATGTTAACTTTGTTTTGAAACATGTTTTGTATGTTCTCAGATTTAGATAATCTTTCCTTATCCTTAAAAAAATGATTTAAAAGCAATAACTCCCCAAAATGTATTTATTTAATTTGTAATACTAGTATTAGGAATTACAGTGAATAATTTTGTTTAATTGTTCATTTTTAAGTTTGCACAGTATAGTTTTATGTGGGAATTGAAAGAAGATAACTTTTGTTTGTTTGTTTTTAACACCACATAATGACTTATTTAAATGTTCCAGACTTTACAGATGCTAATGCTAAAGCTAGTTAGACCCACTTTCACAAACTGTTGCTGTGTGAACACAATCATGGGACAGGATAGTTCCACTGACTAAACAGGGGCTGAAAGAATGTTTGGACTAGTTCTGTGGGAAAACACCTATTGATTCCTGCAGAAACCAAGTAAACAATGCACATCTCTGGTTGGCTAATACATCTGTCAATCAATCGTGCCCACTGAAGCTCTGGAGATGAACATGGCGACCAGACATATTCACTTATTCTGCCCTGCCACATTTCCTACTAACACACAGCAACTGGCAGCACACATCCGGATCCCTGTTCAATTCAAAACTGCAGAAGTCTCACTTCTAAAATATTATTTAAGGTAGGTTAATTTGCTCAAGCAAATTTCAGTTAAAGGCACCAACAAATAAACACAGCACCCTTTCGGAAAAAGTGAACAGTGCCGAATAAGGTGAATATGAAGTTCTAAACCTCAAGTTGTCATTGATTCTCGGTTTTGGTTATTTACCAGTTTTTTCCCCCCTAAATCCTTAAAATTGAAATTTCCTAAACACTTTTCTCTCTTTTGCATGGCTCAGATATATAAAATCATTGAATTTTGTCTCTTCATTGCACCACAAACCACAGCGGATGGGACTTGACTTGACCCATGCACACTGCCGTCTTCTCAAATTATTTTAGTCCAAATAATTCCCCGTTTTCCTGTCATGAAGAGAGAGATCTCAGTGCAAAAGATTTTCATTAGCATGTCAAAATATAGATAATGTTTTCAGCTTTTGGCTCTCAGGAAAATTCTATCAGCCAAGACAAAGTAATATGTAAACAATGGAACCGATCTATAAGGCTTTATCAATGCTGTGGCTGAAAATATTCCATTCTGTTTTTAGAAGCGTATCCGATCTCACTGACGAGACTGTTTGGCTTACTTTGTGGGACATTTTTGTGGAGCTCTTTCATGCAACATTGCGTGACATTTTTGAATAAAAGCATTAACTTGGTGAAAGGCTTTCTGTACTTGACACTTCTTACTCCCCATAGGCCCAGATCTTGTCGTCAGTTAAAACTCGCTGCTCTTTTATTGACTTTAAAACACAATCTGTACCATTTTTAGCTCAAACCTTGTCCTTGGTTGGACTTTTCAAAAAAAAAAAAAAAATCATTTGTGTCTATGTATTCCGCTTTTGTTTGTACGTGGCCCCCCTCTCCAATCAGACAACTACTTGAGATAATAATATTGTTGTGGTTGGATGTGGTCTGCAGGAAATCTCAGCATAATTATTACAGACTATTTGGGCTTTTTATAGACACAAGAAAGACAAAAATATACACAGTTAACACAAGTGCCCTTAGCTCTGGCTGCAATGGTGATTTATTAGTTCCTGTGATACTTGAGTGAAGAAAAACACTTCACTTTTGACATACTACAATATAAATTTCTAGTAAAAAGTATCTTGTCATCACTTTAAGCCTTAGTTTTATGAGTTAGCTCGCTGTGCCACGGTGAACTCCAAGAATTTTAAACTATTGCTTTTTCAGTACATTCTAAGTATAATGTTAAAATCTAGTGATAGTCTTGTAAAATGTGATATTTTTCTTTGTGTAAAGGTATGTTATGTATGTCTGAGATGAATAACAAAAACAAACGACCAGATTATTGAAGATTCTCTTGAAGGCTTTGTGGCTTTGATTTCCATATGGTCTTTTACTTAATATAACCTTAAGGCGGGGTACATGACTTTCTTGGAAGTGGTTTTAAAATCTGTTCAACTACTAAATCCTTCGACACTGGCAGTTATGACTTAAGACATTTTTTTTTTACAAACAACAAAGTGAAACTGGATTAGACCACCCAAGCTCAGCCAATCAGAATGCTTCTTTAGGCTATTAATGATGACTAAAACGCTTTTTACTTGAGAAAGTAGACAGTGGTCTGATTGAGTTTTTACAATGTACGTTTTGGTAAATAAAAGAGAAAGTCCACCGATTTACAACTAAAAAGTAATAGTTTGAAAAGTGAATGTTGCCAGAGTAATCCCTGTGCCAGAGTAGGTGTTTTTAATTTAGTTCATTTTGGATTGAAATGAACCCTCTGTCTACTGTCTATCTTTAGATAATATCAGGTATACCTTAAAAAAAAATCTAATTCGAGTTAGAAGATTTAGACGGGATTTACAGTAATTAGACAAATTATAAGGTTTCAAGGGTCCCGAGCAAACATTTGGTCCAATAAAGAAAACAAAACCATTGCCATTGACAAATGTAAAGAATCATACATAGGCTTGGATGGACACTAATTTGGCATTATGCTTATTATTATTTATTGTTCAAGAATATGGTATTTGCTACACGCAGCAAAATATTTTCTTCCAAAAGGTACTGTATGTTCTGACGATGAAGATGGGATGATATGAAAATTGAATTGTTTTGTAAAAACAAGGGACTTCACAACTTTTAAAGGTAACGTTTTATAATAAGGGGACATGAATTCATTGATTATCATCATGAATTCATGAGGAATTAATGCATGAGTTCATGAGGAATTCATGATGTATTCATGCATTAGTTCACCATGACTTTCATGAATTCACCATGAATTATCATGAATTCCAGTGGTTTCATGAATGAATTCTTCATGATTCCACCATGAATTAATCTAGTGAACTAACATGGAAATCATGTTAAATAACCATGACTTTTAAACCTACTACAAGGAATTCACATGAACAAGAGATATTTAAACCAAAACAGGAATTCATCATGACTTTTGAAAGTCATGCATGAACACCATGAGTCATCATGAATTTCTTTCACCAAAAATTTGAAAAATAAAAAAAAGTGAATCTAGCCGTATAGGAAAACTTAGTTGTCAAGAACTTATAATGAACTCATGATGAACTCATGATGAACTCACCATAATTTAGTACTTTGTCCTGCATTTGAGCTTGTTTTTGTTTTTTAAATGAAAAATCAAGGCTACCTTATAACCCAAATGGGTACAGCAATTCTGTGACATTAGCGCTAAAAATTGTTTCAGTGACAGAACAAAGTAATTCAACAGTGGCACATTTATGAGTCAACCTGTGGTCCATTGAAATGGTCTGCACAGTCTGTCCATGGGAGTGGATCTCTGCTTCACTGTGGTTCTCCTCCAGGTTTCTTCTTCTCCCACCAGATTTTCAGTTTTTCGTTGCCAAGAAGGAGGTCTAAGGACATCGGATGCTCTGGGACAATAATCCATCTGCGTGTTCGTTGTTGGACATTCCAACTCTGTATTTCTAAATGACCATTTCTGGTGTCCTAATGCATCTATTGGTATTGATCAATTGTTTTTGACAACTGTGTTTGCTAAATCAACAATCATGTGAAGTCTTCTGAGATAACTGTTGTGATTTTTGGCCACAGGTGTCCATTGTTACTACTATTACCCTTACCTATAAAGACTAATGGAATAAGCTCTAATTTAATCATTTACCTAGCTTCTCAAACTGCGTATACACATTACCAAAAAAAAAAATGTATGTGTTGGCACAGGCCAAAAAAGGCCAGTTCACAACCTAAATTTCCTGAGCTGAAAGGGGTGCCACCATACCGCTTGTCTTCATGAAGATATTATCGCTTTACCTGAATTTGTCAAACTATACAATCTCTATGCTTATGAAAGAATAATTTGGGTCATTAACCAGTAACACAACTCCACAGTAACTTCATCTGTAACAGTCTGTTATTATCCATAGCAATTCAATTTATTTTATAGCCAAAAATCATACCAGTTATTCAGAAGACTTCACATGATTGTTGATTTAGCAAACACAATTGTCAGACATATTTGGTCAATACCAACTGATGCATTAGAACATCAGAAATGGTCATTTAGAAATACAGAGTTGGAATGTCCAACAACGAACACGCAGATGGATTATTGTCCCAGAGCATCCCCTGGCCTTAGACCCTCAGCAAGGAAAAACTCAAATCTGGTAGGAGAAGAAGAAACCTAGAGGAGAACCACAGTGAAGAAGAGATCCACTCCCATGGACAGACAGGCTGTAGATGTGATGGTGCTGTACATACCCATTTGGGTTAAAAAACAAAAACAGCTCAAATGCAGCACAAAGTACTATACTAAATAATGGTGAGTTCATCATGAGTTCATCATGAGTTCATTATAAGTTCTTGACAACTAAAATTGCATACAAGGCTAGATTCACTTTTTTTTTTTTTTTTTTCAAATTTTTGGTGAAAGAAATTCATGATGATCATGATGACTCATGATGTTCATGCATAACTTTCAAAAGTCATGATGAATTCCTGTTTTTGGTTTAAATATCTCTTGTTCATGTGAATTCCTTGTATTCATAGTAGGTTTAAAAGTCATGGTTAACTAACATGATTTCCATGTTAGTTCATTGGATGAATAGGTGGGTTTCAGATGACATCAAACTTCTACAGGCCAATGTAATTTCAATGAGGTGGAGGGCAGCTAAATAAATATTGTTTGAATGCAATTTACTTTTGTAATACAAATGAGTAGTGGTCTAGTCATTACAGAATAATCGCTTTTTAAATTAGCAAATATTTTTTGAATTATTTCACGCCAAAGTCCAATGTTATTAATAGGAAAATCTGCCTCTTGCCTCCACCTGGCTTATAACTGCCAAGAATTCTAGAATGTGAAACCCACCTATTAATGGTGAATTCATGAATGAATTCATTCATGAAACCACTGGAATTCATGACAATTCATGGTGAATTCATGAAAGTCATGGTGAACTAATGCATGAATACATCATGAATTCCTCATGAATTCATGCATTAATTCCTCATGAATTCATGAAATGTTGCACATATTGTTGAAGATATTTGGGGAAACATGAAGCAAAACATGTTGGCCGCGATTTTGCCCTCAGATCTTAGCGGGCAGTCTTAGTTATTCCTCTGTTGCCACTAGTGCGCTCTCTCCAAGAGCTCCGCTGTGAGTGCAGCAGGTGTGGTGCTCGCCAGATGTGTGGGGTACAATTTCAATTTGTGAACCATTGGCCTATGTGACACGTGAGCATTGCAATAAGATCACAGGCAAAAGTTACTGTAGCAGCAGCTTCAGTTTGGAAAAAACTCTATTAATAAAAATCTATTTGGTAAAAGTTTATTCAAATGACAAACTTTAACAACTTTGTCTAAAATGTGTCTTTTCTTTTACATAAAGCCTGTTGACTTAATATAAAAAAGAATTAGATGCAGAGTGAACATGAGACAGTGTTAATGTGAATGCAGCTCTCCCCACGACAGAGCAGAGAGATAAAGCCAGGAGAGAGTGGTGCTGCGTGAGCTCCGGTCCCTTTTGGGTCAGAGCGGGCCGTGGCCACGCGCACCAGGCCTCTGGACGTTCACCGGATCAAGATTCTCAGGTAAGTCTTATCACGAGCATCAGATCATATTATTATAACTTTAGTCAACAAAACAGAATATTGTTAAAGGAAAAACATAAACTTATTGAAGCCAAGTCTGACTGAAGTGAATTCATTTTATTTTACAAATATATTGCCTAATTCAATAACGGCATTTAACGTGCTTTTTCAAACACAGTAACAGAATTATTATTGAATTAAGCAATAATAATTCAGTTATTATTGTGTGAAGACTTACCTGAGAATCTTGATCCGTGCGTGAAAAGTTTATTTAAAAAAAGCAGCTGCATGTCCTTGTTATAATCCTTGTGAATGAGACAACTGCCGGTAACCAGGCTCCCCGTCCCGGTGTGATGCGCGCGGAGGGTCCTTAGTGCGTGACCGCGTCTGCAGCCCCTGAACAAACAAGCGTGGGTTGTGTCCATCCGTCTGGTGTCTGGATGCGCGCGGTGGTCCAGGTAAAGCACAGCGCGGGGCTCTGGTCCAGACTGTGCCAAACGGTTCCATGTAGCTTCCTCGTGCTCACTCAGTGGTCACTGCCGTAAAATTGACAGCCTCTGGTCAGAAACGTCCAGAGGCCTGGTGCGCGTGGCCGCAGCCGCTCTGACCCAAAAGGGACCGGAGCTCACGCAGCACCACTCTCTCCTGGCTTCATCTCATGTATCTGTTTCGTGGGGAGAGCTGCATTCACACTAACACTGTCTCATGTTCACTCTGCATCTAATTCTTTTTTATATTAAGTCAACAGGCTTTATGTAAAAGAAAAGACACATTTTTAGACAAAGTTGTTAAAGTTTGTCATTTGAATACATTTTTACCAAATAGATTTTTATTAATAGAGTTTTTTCCAAACTGAAGCTGCTGCTACAGTAACTTTTGATGTGATCTTATTGCAATGCTCACGTGTCACATAGGCCAATGGTTCACTAATTGAAATTGTACCCCACACATCTGGCGAGCACCACACCTGCTGCACTCACAGCGGAGCTCTTGGAGAGAGCGCACTAGTGGCCAACAGAGGAATAACTAAGACCTGAGGGCAAAATCGTGGCCGTTAATTATTATAATAAATTATAGTACATACAGCTATGAAATAGAATAGACTCTCGTGGATTGACTATAGTCTCTACCATTTTGGTTATTTATATTTTCTGTTATAACTATAGTATATGACCAAAATGATCTGTTTGTGACCTCAAGGTATTTATGTTTATTTCAAAGACACAGTCCATTAGATAGGACATCAAAAACCCACCTTTACTTTTTGAATTGTCCCGTCCCTTCAAAATGGGGTGTAATAATAATAATAATAAAAAAATAATAATACAGTAAAACAGTATGTGTTCAACAATTATAAAAGCATCAAATTGACCACTCCATCTATCAGCTAGCTATCCAAATCAAAACTTTTTTCAGATGTAAAATGTAACACAAAGTGCTTTAAAGTGCATTAAAAACAGTCTCACCCAAACCAGTCAAACGCTAAAAGAAATGTTCTTTTAGATGCCCTTTATGTCTTTATGTTTTGTTTGGAACATCCTGCAGAATGGCAGAAAACTGATCTGTTTCACGTTATCCTGCAAAACATGTTGTCAAACTGAAGCATGTTTTTTCTCCTTAATTGATCTCAGGAAAGATATGAACTCAACAGTAGCTTAACAAAAACAAGTCTTTTGGAAGAAGTTGATGTTTTGCTTTGATATATTCTTCATGACATCATTCTTTTGGCCCGGGTCAAATACAGGTGTACATGTTGTTCTGGAAACCCGCTGTTCTTTTGCACAGCAGTCTTTTTATCAGCTTATTCCTCGCCTCAGCACCTTGAGGATGAACTATCGCCATTGAGTGTGTGCGATCCCCTCGTCTGTAATAAATGTCTTGAATGGCATGAATGTGCGCTGCCAAAACCACACTAAAGTTTCATAAGTGTCTCTTTGAGGGCTGCTGGTAAGGGGTCAAACCATTTTCCACTTTCATACATGTGTAAAGATTTATAGTGACAACTCTAGCTATCTGGAAACTGTGAATCTCTCATCTGCTTCCCTTTAAAAATGAAAATAATAAAGGCGCTTTATTTATTTGAGCCAAATAAATATTCCAGCTCTCTTAACCACAACATTTTGTGCAAAACACTGAAGTTTCAAAAGATCTATGAAAAATGAAGTGAATGACACTATGGCAACACCAATATGGTACAATACACTGTATTTTCTCTATTTCTGAGGCAGGAAATGTACCAGACATGTTGTGTGTTTTGTTTCACTGCTGTTAGGAACTATATGTACAGAACATAATGCAACTCAAAATAAGGTCTTAGTCCAGCGGCAATTGACGAGCTATCCAGAGTAATTGCTACAAGCAGGGCTGGAAGGTCAGATTTGTCTTTCTATATGTACAGTGTGTAAATTTGCAAAGAATGCCAAGACTAACACAAAGAACTTTGTTTGACTCAATGTCCAATAAGATAAATGGGCCTTTAATGACTCACATACTACATCCGCTTTGCCAAGAGATGTAATGTGCGTTTTAGGACATAAGTTTAACTTGGGACAGCAGGGAAAATGGTCTGGTCCTGTAAGTTTGCACCTAATAATCTACATTAACTTGAAAAGCCTTAAGAGAAAATAAACTGCTACAAATGATTAGCATCTTAGGTTTTAATGGACTTCGCACAATTAATTGTCAAATGAGAATATTACAGATTAGTCACTCAGTGCACTTAAGAGTCTTGTCCAGACGTGACGTCATGAATGTTCAAGCATCTTAATTACACCAACTGCTAAACCAAGCACTAATTGCATGACATTTAATATTTTGAACTTTGCCTTGTTTTACCTTTGGGCTAAATTAAGTAGTTGTGTAAAAACTTCTGGGGCATTAGTGTTTTCTAAGTAGTGAGGATTTCACTTGTAACTGTCTGCTTTAAACTGACTAAACTGGGATTGATAAGACAATCTGACAAAAAGAATCAGACCAATAGATCACCAGGGCTGCAACATTTAATTGATTAAGTAAATGCAACATACAGAACATAAAATAAATCTAAAAAGGCATTTTTATTTTTTAACAACAAAGATTTTGCATTATTAGAACTAATGGTCCCTGTTGCCATATTTTTTATCAATTCACTATGTGCCTCATTTACCAGTCCAAATCCAAATAAACTGAAGCAAAAATGCATGTATTGTTTGTGATTGTTTTGCACTCAATTTACTGAATGCACATACAGTATAACATCTTCCACAAAACCAATACTCATCACCTCACACTTTGCATTTAAAGTATCTTTGAGAAGCACAAATAAATGACTGAGGATCTCCAACTTAAAGCCTTCAGTTACATTTAAACACTAAATTGGTTTTCAATGTTAATAGTCAGTAATCTTTTGACTTAATGAAAAAAAAAAATGCTGGCGGACTCTTTGGTACCTTTAAGACAATAGAAAGAAAGATCAAAAACAACGAATTTTCAAATGTGAAAGTTATTAAACCGCTCCAACATGTATCCATTATAGTGACCTGCTCCTGATATTCTTTTTCCTTCTTTCCATTAAGGTAAAGGTCATGTCTGTCACCAAAGTACTGAAGCTTCAAACTTAACATTTTGCTTGTAAATTGTATTAAGCCCATGTCTTATGAAACTAATAGTCGCGTCTGCACCTGTGATGTCATTTTCTGCAAGTGGCTTATGTGGAAAATCCAAACCTGGGTCAGAACACGAACAAATAAACGCTCTTTGTTCACTCCACTTGTGCGGTTGTTAATTTCCTCTTAACTTGCACATATCGAGTTGTAGCCTGGGTGCTCCCATGTGTCATCAGTTCATCAGTATAACGTGTTGTGGCTTTTCTGTGACGCTACGGTAGACTTGTGGTTTGGCAGGACCTGGGGCCAGCTTGCTGTATTAGCGGCGGCTTTTGGCTGAATGATGAGGCGCTGTGAGTGGAATGAATGAAATCTGCCATCCCTGCCACTTACAACAAACACTAAGCAAACATCATCTACATAGGTCTAATGGATTGTATTGGTTATTTATTGCAGTTAGACTGGTTATTCTGTTACAACGCTATACTGCAAAAAGTAATATTTTGGCAAGATAAAATTGAACATGGACAGCAGATTTCACTTCAAGTGCAATTATCTAGCAGAGAAGCAAGACTTCCCCATTTAATTTTAAGTTTTAAGCAGTCCACATGTTTCGCTCATGTAACTAATGCATTCTGAGCCTGAAAATTACTTACCACAATGTCTGATCAAATATTAGATGGGACAAATACATTCTATAGTATACTAAACTATGGGCAAAATGATGGAGGTTATTTCATTTTTGATTCAGGTGTAATACCTTTAAAAATAAAGAAAACACATCTTCTGTAAGATTAACCAAGACTTTATACATTGTATAAGATGTTTAGTGGATGGTCTGCAATCACCCTTTCTCCAGAAAAATGATGTCGCTTTTTCCTATCGAATGTTACACCAGAGCTGTGGAGAAAAAATAAATTACACCCATATGTTTAATCCTTCGAATACACAGAGCTGGAGAAGAAAATAAATTACACCCATAGTTATCTTGTTTTAGGAACATTCTAGGCAAAGCAATCACATCCCCATAGAGTCAAACAGGGAGCAGGCTTACAGGAAAGCAACTTTACAGAGTGGGTAGCACTCACACATCACAGCATGAAGGTTGCGAGTTCAGCTCCCACATAGTTTTTTGGTGGAGTTTCCTTTGAGGACTTCCCACCAACCAAAACATCCATGTTAAGGACAATACCCCAGTGACAAGAGTCCTGACTAAGCCTAGCAGGAAGATCTGCAGACCCCGAGTGCTACACTTAGGCGCTCACTGCTCTTAAGGAGATGCCAGAGGAGACCACTGAAAGATGGTCATATTCATAAATAAATAAATAAATAAATGAAAACAAACAACAACAAAAAATATGTTGCCTAAATCAATTAATTCAAGAATAAAAAAAAATCCCATTCCATTGGTATATATTTATAGTTGCGAAATCAAATCTGCTCAAGCAAAACCCATATTTTTTGCAGTGTAGAATGGTTTGGCCTAAAAATGTTGATACAGTTGAAAGAAATCTTACTCCCAGCTTTTATTAAAACAATTTTTTATCCTGTAGATGTGTCTGTGCATTTGTTCAGTCATTCATTTGGGCATTGTGTGTTTTGGACAAAAGCTGGAATGTGGCCGTAACCGTGCACCTTACTTGGCACGCTCTTCTCAGACAGGCAGACAGCATCAGTGCCCTTTCCTAATATTATTATTATTATTCCACAATCCATTTTTGAAAGAAGAGTAGACATACTTAAAACAACTCTCCATCTTTTATATTTTTATTTAAGTGACTAATGAGCTACTTTCTTTTTTGCCCAATTTGAGTTTGGTTTGGAAGGGACAGCAGTGTTTAGTGAATCATGTTTTTGAACCAGCCAGAACCAAATGTATTAAAAAAGTGCTTTAGAGTCAAAGCAAAGTATTCTTATTCTTTCATATTTTACATCACACGGACTTCCTACTGTGACCCTTGCAATTTTTCAAACACTTTATAGAGTTCCTATTGCACATTTAAGTGGTTAATGCAATGTTTACCAGCATATGTTCAACCTTTATTAGCAACTTATTCTGCATTACTTTATTCTGCTGCTAATTAAGACAAACTGTATACAAGTTGCATTAATAAACTCTTGTTATTACTTATTTATGCTAAGTAATGTTTGTATATGAATAAGCCTTAGTTTGTGAAAACAATGTCCTTGCATTACACTACTGGGCAGTAATTAGTAAGAGTTTATTAAGAGTATGGTTTGAGTAAATGTGTAATTAACAGTAGAATTTTTTGGCAAAAAATCTATTAATGACATGTTTTTCTTTGTTTGTTTGTTCCAATCCATTTTCTACATTTGACCCAGTTGTTACCCTATTTGTGAATGTTTATTTTAGTCTTTGTACCTACAGTATACTCTAATCCCATAAAGCTTTCCAATGCATCTCCAGTAAATATCTTGCCTCTCTTCATCCCCTTAGGAAAGCGGGCCTGATCTTGTCCCAGCTGAACGAGCTCTCTCCCTGGTGTAAAGGGCTGCTGCAGGAGCCTAAGATTGGCCTGCGGAGGATGTCCCTCAAGTTTCTGTCCTGCCGCTACACGGACAGTAAGGCATTTGGGCTCAAGTGGTCCGAGATGGGCCAGGATGTCACAAGGCCTGCGACGAACAGACACTCACGGTCATGTACAACGACTATGGAGAGCCCAAAGAGATCTAGATGTAGGTTTTACACTTCTCTTTATGCCATTAACTGTATTTGGATGTTATACAGTCTGTGGCTTATGCACAATGAAACCTATGTGTAAGAATGAATAGGGTCATCATTTGATTCCAACAAGAAATATACTGATGATATGTTCAAAGTAAGTAGTTCAAACCTGAATAAAAATGTTTTGAATGTTTTAAATTGAACCAATTTTCTTCTGGGAACAACTCTTCCCAATGTAAAGCTGAAAGTACGATGTGCAAAAGTCAAAATGTTTTGACTAGTTTTTAATTCAGTGGCCTCTGTCCATCTTTGCAAATATTGTCAACAAACAATTCAAAAAACAGCATCTGTTGAGCCAGCTATGTAAACGAATGTGTTGTATGTGAAAAGCTAATTTTATTTTTGTTTTACTGGTGGATTTTTACACACAATAATCCATCCCAACACAACCATTTACCAATTCTATTTGCTGCTTTAGTAAAGAGATGTGTTTTTTTTCCACTATTTTAATGATCGCAAATGGTCTGATGAGGGTTTATATTACATTAACTCTTACTGAATATGTTGAATACCCTGAACAAGGAAAAGAGATTAGTTGCAAACTGTAAACATTATGTAAATAATTTTATTAATACAATTTATTGAATGTAGTATTCAATGTTTTTCATTTATGCTAACAGTATTAAAGTTTACAGACAAGCCTTGCCCTTTGAATTCAACTACCTGTGTTCATTACATGTGCTTTGTGTAATTCTTTTTATTCATTCAATGCCAAAAACAATGAAGAAAAATACATTATGTATTGCTTTGTTTTGCAGTAATTTGTAAACTAAAATGCCATGCTTGTAGATTTTGTATAGACAACAAAGGCATCGCATTGTATCACAGTGTTTACTCTTGTACATAAATGTGTTTAATATGATGTGCTTACAAACTCTAATATCTAATCTAGAAATTGTACCAATGCTTGTAGATTTCTCTGTTGTAATTCCCAGTGCAATTCACAAAATGTTCTTTTTAGTAGTTGTGGAGAAAATATTTGTTTCTGAGTAGCACCTGCTCTTGCATTGCATGACAAACACTCTTTAATGTATCTGACAAGTAGTGGCTTTTTCACTTCTAAAATAAAACAAATCCATTCATGAATGTTGTTGTCTAAATTTAATGTATTGGTTCCTAGACTGTTGGTTATGAATAAATTAAATAAGTGTGTGCCTCGACTAATACATTTCAAATTTAAAAAATTATTCGATTTAATGTTGAATTCACTTAACATTGTGTGGTTGTTTTTTTGGAGTACTTATAAAAATGTACTGAGCTACATTTTGGTGTCGGTACTTGGATTTTATTTAATTACATCATTTATACATGTACAAAACCCAGCAGCCATATTCAAATAACACACAAACAGTAAATTCAACAAACAGGACAGTTAACTACGCATTGTAGAGACTCGTAGAAAGCAGCTTTTTATATACCGTCTTGTGTTAAATAGTACATACATAATCGAGTAAGCTGTGTTGACGATTTTATTAACAGGCATAATGGAGCTAATGTGAGGTTCAGCCTACTCTTTCATCCAATAATTGTCCAGTCTTTCTCATTTAAACCTTCAAATTCATCTTCTTCTTACTCGTTACCAACAGTATCCAGGGTAGACGTCCCAAATATCGTCCGATCTGTCCAAACCTGTCTTCTGCCAGAGTCTGAGCTCAAAAGACATACTTATCAACACAGTTTTTATGCTTCTTTTCTGTTTGTCTCTACAGGGTGAAATGCATTCAGGAGTGCTTTTACAAATTGAGTGCATACCTTTGTAACACAAATAAGAAAAATGCAATGACACAGTGATAACGTGGACAAGACACACTTTAAGTTCATCTAGATATTGCAGCTAGACTAATAAGCTACTAATGAGCGCACTGTACAGTTGAACCTATGTGAGCATTACAAGCTTCATGAGGTAATAATTGCGATATTTTAAATGTCCTCCTTCTCTTTTACTCGTCTCGCTTTGGTTTTTCAGTGACAAGTGACTTAACTAGACGTTTAACTTGTGCTGTTGCTTTTCCGCCATTGCCAGTTCCTTTTGGTTTCTCCATCTTCAATAGTATTGTTTTAAGTCACATACATTTAAGTTACATTCGATTGCATGACAATGTGATTCTTCTTTCTTTGTACTTATACCACTTATTATTTCACCACTATGGATGAAATTCAAATTTCAATAAATATAGTATGTAAACATTTTGCTTTGAAAAAAAAAAAAAAAGTTTCAAAGGGTAAAAATTATAATAAAAGATTGAGTAATTTTTCAACTTTCTATTCAAGGACTTTTTACCAATGTTACAGCATTTAATCTTGTCAACAGAGGTAGTAAAAAGTATGTGTTATATCATATTTTTTGTTGAAAATGTAACAAAACAAACATACAATCTGTATGTACCCGATGGTTGAAAGAAATCACTTTGTGTTTTTTTCCCTTTGGGAATAATTGTTTTGCATTTTCCTCTGTAGTTCAAAAATGTGGTTAGGAAAAAAAAGTGACAAATTATTTTGACAAGATGATACTCTTTTTGCTAAAACAAAGCAGGATGTGTCTCATTCTTTTTGCTACTTGTCGTTCTTTGGATTAAAAAGTGAAACGGTACTAGTCTGATATGTGATGTTTGTTGTGGTTTTATTTCCTCTTGTCTTGTCACATTCCTCCGTTCATGCCGCCCCCCGTCGACTGCGTGGCCTGGCTCTTGTTCTCTTCGGCGTCTGGGTCTCGACAAGTGCACTCGTCCTGATTACAGTCCGCTCCGAACTGGATGACCTGTGGTGAACAACACAGCAATCAGAGCAGGACACAACACAAGGGCGTTTGACTTTGAGTCATGGTGGCTTAAAATAACTCTTTAGAGTCAGTGTTTGCAATAGCGTTGACACTTTTTATTTACTTTCCAAAAGGGACATATTATGCAAAACTAAGATTTTGACCCATGCAGAGTCTCTCTATCCACTCTCCTATTATCTCCTGTCTATTCATTGCAACATCATTAACCATTTTAATTGCAGACTTTTTGTGGTGAGGTCCTTGCTAATGATCTGAATCATCTGTGCTCCAATCAGTTACTCAAACAGATTCAACTCTGGATTTTGTATAAATAACTACTGTAAATTCATGTAGTTGACAAGTATCATTGTCAGTGTATTTGATCAAGATATTTATGGTGGCTAATAAGTGAAAATCTATAATTACAGTTCTAGTTACAACGTCAGAGATTGAGAGGATGGTTTGTGTGACTTGGTACTGATGCCAGGAGTGGGTCTTTGAATGGCAAAAACAGAGAATCAAACACAAATTTACTTGAAGTGACCTGGCGGCTACTGGACGACATTGCCCCCACCGGTCCACTGAGTGCTGAAAGCTAAGTGCCGCTTAGTAACTCAAGCATGCTCTTCGAAGACTTGTATTTCCTCACAATTTCAAAGCACAGTCCAACAGCCCCCCAGAGGCCGATAAAAGCGCATGATGTCAAATGGTTCGACGTGGCCTTTTGAATGGAGAGAAACCTTGAGGGTCTTGAGGGGGAAGAGAGAGGAACGCACCACCGCAGAGGTGAACGGATGAACACATGTTAAGAATCAACAACAAGAGGCTGCCAGCTCTGGCCTAGGAAGAGAGCCATCACCTCGGGCTGCTAAATAAACTCCAGTGCCCTGCAGTCTCCAGAAAGAAATGTAAATATGACTCCTTTACTTGTGAGAAGAAAGGAAAGAGTGCAAGAAAGATAGACAGATGAGTAGACACTGTGGGCGACACAACTGGGTTTAGAGGATTAACACTTGACCAGAAGCATGTGCACCCCCTTGCCACACAAAGTCACAAATCACAAGTTGGACTGGTTAGCATAAGCTAGTTTGAGAGGACAGAGTACGCTCGTCTTTTGATGTTTACATCTTCTACATGTCTTTTACATGTCTGTTGTAACTCATGCTGTCTTCTTTGAAGTTGTCTGTTGGGATGTCAGTAAATGATTCGACAAGCTGATCAACAAACTTGTGATGGGAAGAAGAGTGAACTCTATGGGAGATGTGTTGAAGAGAAGGATGAGGACTCTGATGCAGGCCATCCCGACTAAGACCAAACAGCTTTTACATGACCCAACATCAGTTCAAAGGAGTAATTGGAGCAACACTGCGTCAAAAGAATAGAGAGGTATAAGAGATCTTTCCTATCATCAGCCGTACGACTGTTTAACAACTGAACTTTCCAATTCATTGAACAAGTTTAGTTTATACATGTAAATAAACAAAGTGGCTGTCGATACACAAAATTGTCTTCGTATGTGCCATTATTTCTAAAATGAAACAAAAGGCGTGTGAATTAAATCAAATTCTATAGGCCACACTTGCACAGATTTATTGCGAGTGTATTGACATGAGACTTTTTGTACTAATTTTGTAGGTGCAAAACGTTGGCTAAGCTTTGTCATTACACAATAACAGTTTAATTTTAAATTAAAATCTATTTTATTTTTACTATTCTAAATGCTTACTTTAGAATTTTTTTTCTGATTACATTAAAATGGGAGATAAAAAATAAGATTCAGCTACTTGAATCGTCCATCAAATTTCATTCATCACAGCTCACCAGCAGGGGTTGGTTTTACTACACACAGCACTGACACTATGCAGCCAAGTCGTTGGCTCATCTAAAAAGCGTTAGGATTAACTGCCTGTTTATGGCAACATTTTTGAAAAGAGAATGGGAGTGATAAATATGCACAAAACTCTCTCCTCTAACATTACCGTTATTTTACTAGTTTGGCCTTTTGCTAATCAGAAATCAAGCCAAAACTCAACAAGTGAAAAGTAAAAATTGTGCTTCCATAGATGGATTGAACTAACTCTATCTTCTGTCATCTCTCCTGAACCTAGTCTGAATATGAATATTAGACTTATGGAAGTGAAATGTCAAGACATAGCATAGAGAAAAGGAGAGTCACAGACGAACTATAAAGTGAAAGTTATTCCCTTTCACTTTTTTCAGTTGTCTTTGTTTCTGTTGATCCACTTTGGGCTACCTAGCTCTGACTAAAATGCTCCAGACCTCTGATTTCTAATTATTATTTCTAATTATTATTCATCCCATTCCTCTCATCCACCGCACAGCAATTACACACAGCAATCAGCAACATGATACAGCAGCATCTTTCAGAAAACACAAATAAGCCGACCACACAGAACTTGTTATACACTTGAGTATTAAAGACTGCTCTGTAAAAACTTCTGCAAAAAATGCAAATATTTGAGATTGTCTCAACTCAACCGAAATTTATTTTAGAATTATCCAGAACAGAGAAGAGTTAAAGGTAACTTTCCTGATAAAACTAAGAATGGGGTACCTATTTTTAACCACAAAAATCATAAATAGGTAAAATATATTGAACTAGTTCTCACTAACCCTTTGGCACATGGTTATTACAGTAATAACCACATTTATTAAGTTTAGTTTTATCTTCAACCGTTGCTTCAGAACAGCTTTTTGGTGAACCAAGCAAGCACAGCCAATCAGAATGCTGCTTTCAACTCACTATGAGGAACCTAAGTAGTTCTGATTTCTGTCATAAAATACTACTGTTGCAGCATGCTCTTTGATGAAAAAGATAATGTTTAATTATTTCACCAGAAAGTTAGGTACCCCATTCTTAATGTGGATGACATTTTCATTTAAATGCAAGCACGGAGAACAAAAGCCAAATAGTGTATTTGCTTCTGCTGCATAAATGTGTTTCTTTGCACAAAGTCTAATTCTCTGCTACTTAACTGTATCAAGTTCAGAGCAACAGAGCAAATCCAAAACATGAGAGAGCTGAAAGTGCAGTGGACGGGGTGGTGAAAATCTGCTTATTTACAATTTGAGTGGAAAGCTGGAGGGCACAAGTCTCCTGTGTTGTTTTAAGTAGAGACGAGGGCCCAGTCGTTAACAGCAGCCAGAGGAAAGGAGCAGGGATTTCTGTTTGTTTGTTTAGAGCTGGTCTCCTGTGTAGCACCACTGCAGCCGCGCCAGAAACCAGCTTCTACTACTGTAAACAGGAAGAATCTCACTGCAGCATCCAGCCCCTCTGCTCAGTATGAAGTGCAAATCCAGCAGATGCTTAAGCATAGACGTGAGCAGGTAAGTTACCTTTCTACTGGATAATGTGGAGGGCAGCAGTCTCCTCCGTCGTACTGGCAGTAAGCACGATTGTTGATCGTATCGCACCAGCCATCACCTCCAAAAGGCTGCCAACAACAAACAACACTGGGATAAACACATAGTTATGTACAGAAGTTTAAGCAAATGCACTGTTACATACAGTTCATTTGAAATTGAACAAATTAAAGTAGAACCAAGTATCTTCCGGTGCATCTTTAGTATTGAAATAAGGCAACAAAAACACACCTAACCACATTTTACACTGCTAGGGAAGCTGGTGTCCAGTCAGGATGTGGGTGGGATTTCAGAAACTGCATGTGCCGTATTTGCAGCGGGAAGCAGCTGAAAGAGCCAACTAGGGCTGCAATTAACAACTATTTTGGTAATCGACTAGTTGGGCGATTATTCTTTCGATTAACTGATTAGCTGTTTAGAATGTCAACACAACGAGATTTTGCTCATTTTGACCTAAGGTAATGTTGCTAAAGAACATTCTAGAAATGCAGATTTACAGGCAAAATAAGCATAAAAAACTCTAAAATTTCACCATTTGCATGGCTTAAGATCATCGCTCCTCAGTCTGAGGGTTTTCTCAGCTTATAACATGTTTTGAAACCTATCTAAAGTAGCCATGATGAAGATCTAGATGTGGTCAAAACGTGTCGCTCTGTCCATATAGCTCAATAAAGAACTTTTATTATACATCAGTGTGCCTCGGATCTCCTTTTCATCTTCTTCTAGTAAGTTTTGCCGCTGGATCCTTGTAGAGCACCTGCTGATCTGACTTTTGGTCTGTCGATGCACTCACTACTTTCTTCTTCTATGTAAAAGTAGGATTGCTTAAAGTATTAAACATCACATATGCAAATATTAAATCTAGATTCTCATTTGAAGTATTGGTATTCAAAAAATTACTAATAGAACACAATCTGGCATTTCCTGTACAGTTTGTACAGTAAAAAATGATCTACTACAAATAAAGAATTACTTGAACAAAACATTAGATTTCAATAATCAAAAAACTAACATTACTTTGTTGAAAATGTAAATTTTGCCCCCAAAAACTTGACCTAACAGACAACATTTTTGAATCAATTGTCAAGTTTGAAATATAATAGTGACTTACAATTGTGACAACACTAGTATAAAGACGAGTTAACGATTATTCAATTATTAAATTAGTTAAAGATTATTTTAATAATCAGTTCGTTGCAATTAATTAACCTGTTGCAACCCTAGAGCCGACATATGCCTCCAATGTCCTAAAAATACATGTGTAGCCATCACAGAAACATACAAAGACTTTTAGCAAGGTGGAAATGTTACTTAGTTCAGGTTTGATGAACATTACCATTATTTAAGAATGACTTCAAAGATTCAGCAAAAAATGTGCCAAGGACAAAATTTTAATAAAAATGTACACTATGCAGTACCAGTCGATATAACGTATAACATTCACTGTGTGTAAATATGCCTCTGCCACATGCTTGTCTTCATAAAAAATGTTATTGCTTGAGTGACTCATAGTAAACCATAAAGCATATCTTGCACACAGCCAGCACAAGGATGTTCTTTGCTTTAAAAACGTACTTTCCCACCTCTCCACAAATCTGACCTTAAAGTTGTCATTCTGTGGACCACTCTAAGCAAAACAAGACCATCTTCAATTAGAAATCTATCGGTATTGAATGTTTTTGTTAAGAAACTTTCCTAAGAATCCACAAGAATCCACACAGTATGGAACTACCTTACCATAAATACAAAACATCTAAAGCCAGTAGCTATTGGATTTCCCAAAGGGTTAAGTGGCTCTGACATTCAGTCGTATGTTTTATTGCGGGGATTTCCTCTTTGTTACAAACACATCACAGACCTCACAACCAGCCACAGGAGAGCCGTTGTGCAGGTCACGGCTCATGTTGAGGTTAATTAGGATTTACATTGCTTCCCGACCGCGAATACCAGTCTTTGAACTCAGATGCATACATCCATGAAAACCGTTAAACCAGCGAGGGTCGGCTCTGCACCTCTGTCCCTACAGGGCATTTAAAAGGTCAACTGCTGTATTACAGTACATAGTGGCTTCTTTCAAAAGCACGGGTGAAGGCACACACATCTCAAGACAGAGAATCCCTGCTTTCTATTATTGGGATCAGTGATTTTTACTAGTGACTGATACTCTGTAATGCTTTCACCCATAAAATACTTTCATCACCCTTCCAAAAGTGGTCAATTGTATAACTTTATACATCACAAAAGAAAGAGAGTAGATATGTTAATTTTTTTGTTCCATGCCACAATGTTTTATGGGGCCAGGGTATTGAACACTTTACATACCAAAGTCTAGTTTCTTGGACACGAATCAAAGATAACTCAGATAACTGAATATTGGTCTTCCTTAATCTAATTAGCTTCAATTAAAAAGGGAATGTTTATTAAGGACAATGTACAATTTTTGCATTAAGACCAATTGCAGAGATGCTTGTACCAGATTCTAGCTTACAGCTAATTGACATCTATAGTCCTGGGGAGGGGAGAGGGTAGGCACATTGGACATGTTTTTAGTTGTAGGAGGAAACCGGAGTACCCGGAGGAAACCTACGCAGACACGGGGAGAACATGCAAACTCCACATAGAAAGGCCCCGGGTGGCCCCGGAGTCGAACCCAGGACCAAATGACAAAAACAAATTACAGTATGTCGTTAAATCAGTGAAGGCATAGGCTAGGACTGCATCCTTTGAGAAAACTATCTAATTGTGATATTTTTGACCAGTCTGCCACTTATGCCACAATGTATGTTTTATTAACAGAATTCTGTTAAAATTTAAAATGTTAAATGTGTTCAGATGAAATGACAAAATGAGTCAATTTTTTCTATGAACTCATAATGAGAAAGAATTATGTTTTGGAACATCTAAACTTCAGAATAAACAGTTTTTTATACAGAAAAAATGTGTGATATTTTGTAGTTTGTGAAGTAAATTATAGATTAGTGAAATATGCGCCAAATATGAATGTGACAATATAATATGATGAGTAACTTTTCTGTATATTTTAAAAGCCCCAGGATTAGACAATATAGGCTTACTACTGAGCAAGCCATAACATTATAGATATTTGAGAAATTATGTTATAATAAACAGAATCAGTAGCTAGTTCCCTGATGCCTGAACTGCCATTTCAATGATTTATGAAATGATTGTACGCAGACTTAACACCCAAGGGAGTCTGTAAGGGAAAAGTAAAGGCAGTGGCATCTGGAGCAGATCTGACCCAGCGCAGAGGCAGCACATGTGGTCGGCTGAGATAATTTACAGCGCCATGTCGGGCCGCTTGGTCGGGAGCAACTGTTTCGCCTAGCAACATTCACGGGAAGGTGGAGAGGGAAAATGCAGCGCTGGCACACAGCATCAGAGCTTTAACACTCAAAGACATCAACAGTTTATGTGTTCCACTGGTAAGCCCGGCCCAGTCCAAACTCAACAGGGAAACGCCAAATGAAATAGATCTGGATTCATGGAGGTTTTTAGATTAGACAATTATTGTATGTGTTTTAATTTGCAGGCTGCCAAAATATACTTGCTCCAAGTTGAAATAATTAATTATTTAATTTAATAATTTATGTAGTAATCCTGTTTTTCTTGTTCTCATTTGACTTTGAATAGATGGAAAATCTGTTTCAGCAGGGTAGTTGTAGAACCTACACACATTCTACTTCTGTGAGCTTTTAACCATGTTAGAATGCTGTTGTTGTATCAAAAATATCGTTAAAACTGTTTACGTCTACAAATCCATCAGTTGTAGAACATTTTAAATTGACAGCTATTTTTAGCCCAAGCAGAAAAAGCTTCGCTATACTGTACGCTAAAATAACTTTAGGTAGTATTATTGTTGTGACAGCATCAATTTCTCAATACATTTCTCACCTAAGCATCTTTTTGTTGTCAGAGATGGGTTTGCTGGACCCATTTTACAGCATCAAATGTTTTTCTAACCCCAATGAACTGATTCACAACAAATCAACTTCAAGGACACAGTTTTCATGTCTGAGGCTCATACATCTGCCGCTCTGACAGGTGCCATAGAATCAAGAAAATAGATGCTCCACGCTTCACCTTGACTTGACATAACGCACTGAGTGATGGTGCATATTTCACTGTGATATGGACTGTGAACAGATAAATACACTCTTATCTGCCAGACATTGCATTTTAGTCAGGACTAATATAGAAATTCTCGCTATTTTGACTGAAATATTTTCTATAGAGTGTGGCATATTTTTAGTGTGTATTTGGCCTTGAGAGAGCCTTACCTCACATGACTGGATACAATGGATGTGTTGAGGGTCAGGGAACCACTTCATCATTCCTGTACACACTATGTTCTGAAAAAAAAAGAAAGAAGCAAGAAAGAAGATATATCTATTAAAACTTCCACTAAGAATAAAATGGTTCAAACAACAACAGCAAACAAAATAATAATAATAATAATACTACTTAATGACTACTTAATTTCTGATTTGTTTGCATGATCACATTTCAAACTTCATTTACTTAAAAAAATACAAAGTCTAGTACACAAAAGCATTTGCAAAGTTTAGTACACTAGAAGTAACTTTTTGACAAGCAAGAATAAATAATATTTATATATTTGGTAACGCTTTAAAATAAGGTTCCTTAATAAGCTAGTTATAAGCGTTAATAAGCATTAATAAGCTGTTAATAAGCACTTATAAGACATTATAAACATTCAGTTTTGAATAAACATGCTTATAATTTGCTTATAACCAAAAATATTATGATTATTATAATGCTTTAATAAATAGCTTATAAAGTGGTTTTGCAGTACCCTAATCTATAGCGTGGACAATTTTTTTAAACTATGAAAAATCACAATAGACCAGGGGTTCTTAATATTTTTGACTTCAAGGCCTGAATATTGATGTGCAAAGTAACCTGGGGCCTAATCTCATATTGAATGTATTGTATTTTATTTATTGTGCAGCCCTTAAGAAGGTGCTCGTGGCCCTACTTTGGGCCCCGGCCCTATGGTTAAGAATTACTGCAATAGACAAAAAGAAAATACTACTTTATTTGAATCACATCAAGGCCCACACAAACAAGCCTGGTCAGAAGTTGTACAATGAACAGCAGCATCAGTGGAATGTCTTTTTCTTGAGAAAACACAATCTTTGAAAACACCTCATACATTTGCAGCATTTTAAAGGAGACAACTTTAAGCTTTTACTCTTTTTATAACGTCATTAGTTTTGATTCCAGCAAAACTAAATCTTGAACTGTACAAAACTAGTACAACTGTACTATACAAACCTATATATAAAAACAAAACTAAAAACAAGAATATTTGTCTAGCCTCTAAGGCAAATAGGAAAACATTTGTAATCTCAAAACTTGTCTTTCCTCAAAGGCAGAAGCTGACCAGATTGTTTTAAGGAGTGAATATTGTGCTTACAGCAGTATCATTACCTCCTTCAGAACAAGCCCGATCTCACAAGAAAGCGTACATTTACCACGACATTACGCATCAGTCCCCACGTGGCTTCAACCAAAACTTGTGTTTTTTAACGCTTTGAAATCCTTTTACGATTTTTCATATCGTGGTAAATGTACGGCGTAACATAAGTACTAAAAACAGCTGTGAACTCGTGCTTTTAGTTTTGTTTTTTCTTTTTGTCTATTTTAGTAATTCTTAACCATAGGGCCGGGGTCCAAAGTTGGGCGGCGAGCACCTTCTTAAGTCCCGCACAATCAGTAAAATACAATACATTTAATATGAGATTGGGGCCCAGGTTACTTTGCACATCAATATTCAGGCCTTGAAGTCAAAAAGGTTAAGAACCCCTGGTCTATTGTGATTTTTCATAGTTACAAAAATTGTCCACGCTTTAGATTAGGGTACTGCAAAACCACTTTATAAGCTATTTATTAAAGCATTATAAATTGTTTATTAATCATAATATTTTTGGTTATAAGCAAATTATAAGCATGTTTATTCAAAACTGAATGTTTATAATGTCTTATAAGTGCTTATTAACAGCTTATTAATGCTTATTAACGCTTATAACTAGCTTATTAAGGAACCTTATTTTAAAGCGTTACCATATATTATTAGAATAATAGCTGACTAGTCAATTATTAAAATAACAGTTGTGATAATACTCCCTAATTACCAGCTGTGCAAAGTTTTAAATCTGTTATTACATTTAACTTATTGTACATTGTAATTCCACTCAACAGCCCTACTTGAAATGCAATTGCCAATTTGAAAGTGAAAGTGCTTAGGGCTTTACTTTACAACAGACAATGTTTTTCAGATTGAAAATGTTTCTAATTGGAGGAGGCACAGTTTTAACAAAGCTCACATACAGCACTGCTGAGGTCATGTGTGGGTGTCTCTTTTTGCCCATATTTGATCAATGGAAGGGTTGCTGTCATTAGTGAATGGTTAACTAAAAACGGGCAGAGAAAGTAGATCCTCCCCAGTGGTTTTCTGTGCAGCCTGACCTGGTGATGGAGACCTTATTCTGAAATATTTGTGATAACATAATGCCTTGAAATCACCAAGTTATGCCAAACACAAGCACATGTCCATCCAACTTCTACCTCAATTGAACTAGATCTGCTTCATGCTTACAGTTTAGGATCTTTTTTTTTTTTTTATCTCAACAGAGCTAGCTGCACCAGACTGACTACTAAGAGTGAAAGTGATTAATGTTTGCGACAGCAAGGGAGGTTTTATGATATTGGGTAAAAGGATCTACCTCAGGAGAAACTCAATAAAAAGCACTATTTCCTGAAAAACTTTGAACTAGATAAGGTAAACACAGCAAGCTCTTGTGTCAGATGTGAGCATTTCTTACAAGGTTTGACGTCAACGAAGACCTCAATCCGCACTATCTGCAGCACTTTAAGAAACAGTAACCCAAAAGCTGTGATAACCATGGACCACACTGATGATAACAGCCACACACCATTTGTCAGGTGTGTGAGCACCATGATTATAGCAGAAACAACATAAAAGCATCTCTGCTCAGACTGCGTGACCCGGCTACAAATAAAGTGGAAGGAAACAGATAGATGGAGTACATAAAAACCTTTCTTATTTCATCAAATAACTGCTATGTCAGTTGTATTACTGAACTGCTTGCCTGTAATACAACTTAATAAGCATTAAAAATATACTGTGCAAGATGTTTCATTATCATTCATCTTCTTTTCTCTGTGGAGGTAATAACGTTCTGCCTCTTGCATGTGAAAATACAGCATGGCTTTACACTTAGATATCTCCATGGACATGGGCATGTGCCATGAGGCCAAGTTAAAAATAATATCTATGGAGAGGCGTGGATGCTCACAATATTAAACCCATAGTAAAATAAATGGCAGAAATACATTTAATGTCGAAGATTCTAAGCAAAGCAATAACATCACCATGTAGTCAGACAGGGGATTTATTCGACTAGAAAAGTTAAAGAGAGACCTGCCGTGCTTTTTCAAAAAACAACTATGACATATACAGTATACTGTACTGTGGATCAGTAAATTACAATAATTCATTTTAAAACATAAAACTGATTCTAAATGGCGTAGAAACATAAAGAGGTTCATATTCAGAAGAGCATAATTTATAAGCTCCGCTTCATTGTGAGAATGTCACTGTAACATGAAGCTGACTGTCCTTTAAGAATATCTAATACTGAGCCACCAGGCCAAAAGGCAGCCTCTAGGTGAAAACTTTAATAAAAACATCTTTAGCAGTGGTTCTTTAAGTGACATCTAATGTTCTTCTAATTTAAAGTGAAGGCCATTTTAGAACTCATGCATACCTCATGACCAGATCTTAGTTTGGGAAACAGTGCTCTACAGAATCAAGGAACCACTTAAGTAATCCTACAATTACATGTTCAATTAGTAATTTTCCTAATGTACTGCTATTACCATTTTAACATTGGGAAATCATTTAACAGCATTTACCCCGCTACTTCTCCAGCAACATCTAATAAAATCTCTTGAAATATGTGCTCCATCTGCGCTCATATACCACCCTGGTTTATAAAAATGTCAACAGACCATTTGCAATATATCCCATAGAGATTAAAGCGCTAATTCACAGGTCAGTATAATTGGGTACAAAGATTGATCATTCTAGAGTTATATCTGGGTACGGCGCCAATTCAGAGCAGATTTGCAATTTGTTTTTGCCTCCAAACGGTTGGGTCCACATCAGTCATGTTTGAGTCAGGAGGGTGGGAGCGAGTAAGTTTAGGGCAGTAGCCTGTGCTGCATTGAAGTTCATCCCACCAGATGTTTGCATGCATTATTCATCCTAATAGGTGTTTTTGTGTAAGAGTCCCTGTTTATCATGGATCGGCTTGCAGAAAGAGCTGGTTGCACGGCAGCAAGAAAAACAACAACTGATTTCTAAACCTACTCCTACTGCTGATTATTTAAGGGAGATTTTCCCATATCATGTTTCTTTCTGAATGTAAATGCAAATTGGAGTCCTAGATAGAAATGTAACTACATTAGAATATTTATTAGCACAAAATGTGTGTGTGTATATATATATTATATTTTTTTTTTTTTTTTTTTTTTTTTTTTTTATATATATATATATATATAATACATATACATACAGTGCCTTGCAAAAGTATTCAACCCCCTTGAACTTTTTTACATTTTTCTTATTATGACCGCAAAAATCAAACATATTTCACTGAAACTTTGTGTGAAAGACCAACACTAAGTTGCACACAATTGTGAAGTGGAAGGACGGTCATACATGATCTATTTTTTTTTTTTTTAAATAAGAAGCTGAAAAGTAGGCGTGCAAAATTATTCAACCCCCTTTTTTTCTGAGTGCAACACATTACTTTTAGAGGCTTTAGAAGGTTCCAATGTTGACCTAACAAATAAATAGAGTCCACCTGTGTATAATCTACTCTCAGTATAAATGTAGCTGTTCTGTAAAAACCTCAGAGGTTTGTTTGAGAGTATTGGGGAGCAGTCATCACCATGAAGACCAAAGAACACCACAGGTCAGGGATAAAGTTGTGAAGAAGTAAAAAGCAGGATTAGGTTATAAAAAGATTTCCAAGGCTCGAAACATCTCACAGAGCACTGTTTACACCATCCTCCAAACATGGAAGGAGTATGGCACAACTGCAAACCTACCAAGACCAGGCCGTACACTTAAACTTACAGTCTGAACAAGGAGAAAACTGGTCAGAGATGTAGCCAGGATGCCCATGGAGGAACTGCAAAGATCTACAGCTCAGGTTAGAGAATCTGTCAACAGTACAATTTTAGTAGTGCACTACACAAATCTGGCCTTTAAGGAAAAAAGCCGTTGCTGAAAGAAAGCCATAAGAAATCCCGTTTTCACTTTGCCAAAAGCCATGTGGGGGACACAGTAACCATATGGAGGAAGGTGCTCTGGTCAGATGAGACGAAAATTGAACTTTTTGGCCAAAATGTAAAACGCTATGTGTGGCAGAAACCTAACACTGCTCATGACTCTAAATACACCATCCCCAGGTCAAAAATACAAATGGCAGCATTGCCCATTTGTATTGCCAATGCTATTTTGGCCAAAGGAAGAATGGGCAAAATATTTCCAGGTCTCAAGATGTGGAAAGCTGGTTAGAAACATACCCAAAGAGACTGGAGCTGAAGAGACTGAGCTGTAATTGAAGCAAAGGCGTTCCAGAAAATATTGACTCAGAGGGGTTGAATAATTTTGCACGCCTACTTTTCAGGTTTTAATTTGTAAAAAAAATAAATAAATCATGTATGACTGTCCTTCCACTTCACAATTGTGTGCAACTTAGTATTACAATGTATTTATTTATTATTATTATTTTAAGGTTTTGTAAAAACTGATACTAATAAATAGAAAAAATATATAACGGCCATGGGGTACCTAAATTTCAAGATGAAAAACCAGAAGTGAGCATCTTAAAAAACGGAGCGGCTTTCTAGCTTTCACACATCCCTTGTCATGTGGATGATGTTAGCATGCATTAAAATGACAGCAATTACAACTTAAGAACATGTTTAGTGAAACTGGAATGGACCACCCAAACACTCAACTATGAAAAATAAAATTATTTGATTCAGACCGTAGGCATGATTTTGTCATACATTTCAATGTTTTCAATATACTTTTGGCAAATTTTGTTTTTCCTAAAATACAAAAAACGTCAGATACCACTAAGTTGTAGAAGTTGGTTCTTGCACTTAATCACTTGCACTGTTAATCAATTTGTTCATCAGCCTGATTTGTCATTTCAAATTCGCCAGGTTTGGTCAGGGCAGTACTTGGATGGGGGAACGCTAGCAACCAACATGCCACAGTGGGACGACTAGAGGAAAAAAAACATTTGATGTGTGTGTGTGTGGTGTGTGTGTGTGTAAATATGGATCTGGGGTGTGTAAATGGTTGGTGAAGATGGGAGGGGCAGATGGCACAAAATGGCAGCTTCGCTTCAGTCCGTCTGCCTCGGACAGCTGTGGCTACAATTGTAACTTACCACTACCAATTGTGTAGTGAATAAATAATGCAAAATGTGAAGCGACTTTGAGTGTTTCATGATAAGAGCTATCGTATCGTGACAATGAAATTTTATTATCACATTATAGTGATAAACATAATTGCCCTGACAAAGATGTGTCGAAACATGTCCGGCTGTCAGTGTAAATAAAGAACTTTTTTTTCACTTCTGTGAGTGCCGAAGCAACCTTATTTAAACTTTACAGGTCCCACCTGGAACTGGGTTGGCATCATCCAGTGCTGTAGTGAGTCTGTTGTTGTGCCATTGGGCAACACCACGGGGTCACACAGATCTGCGCAAACAGGGAGGCAAACAGCACCTGCACCGAAAGAGAAAACAAACCACAAACACTAATTTATTCATGCACAAACTTTGCGCTACAGACCACATACCGCCTCATTGACTGTCGTCAAGCGCTCTCACTCCTGGCAGCCTTTGATTTAAGAGACTTCCTACTGTTTTGCTATGCGTTACATCAAACTCGCTAAGGCATTCCTCCCTGTGCTCAAAAACAAATATTTCCACCACAATATGTCAGTTCAGTTTTAGTTGAGTGAAAAATCATATGTTTGTCTCATTTGCCTTTGAATGATGTAATTTGAGTTTCTGAGAACAAATGCCAAGTTACTATAGTATTAAATATGAAACAAACATTTGGTAAGCGCAAAAGCATCCAGGCAATTCTTTTGATGCTGCTAAAAGCCTTCGGTTAAGTATTTCGTCTGTTTTTGTATTCCAGTAATTTGGCATGTAATTCTGTCTATGACCCAATACCAATGTCAACTGTGTTCAACTATTATTTAAACCACAACTAGATAAAGACAGGTTATTACTTGCCAATGCCCTTAATGAGATGTTCTCACTAATAGAGATGAAGACTTTTGAAAGTAACATTTGTGCAAGAATCACGTGCAAACCAACCAGTTTGTGGAGGTTAAAAATACAAGGTCTGAAGGTTTTGAGTAATAAACACACAATTTTTACTGGCCTTAGTTTTTCACGTGTAGTAAATTAGCACTGCAAATAATATTTAAAGGCAACCTAATTTGTAAAATCATTATCTTAACCATTTTATAACAGAGTTATCATCATTATTGGACTCAAATTGTGCTTACAATAGATTTATTAAGATTTATTTATGTATGTTTGAGTAATTTTGTTTTACCCAGATGATAGCTCAGAAAACTATTTTCTTTCTTAACAGTTTTACACTGCTTACTACTAGTGCATGTTTTTGTTTATTAATACTAAATACATGATAAAACTAAAATATATATCTATTTATAATGTTGGAGCTTAGAATCACATTTGAAAATGAAAATGACTGCCAAGAATGCTATGCAATCAGCTGTTTGCCGGGGTCTTAACTACAAGGTTAGCAAGTTTTCTAAAAGCACAGGATAATTTTGTTGTTTACAGGGAACATTATGTTACTTAGATAATTGCAGCCTTAGCGATTTGCTAATTGCAATAATTTAAATTGCTATTTTGATTCTCCTCGCAACTCTGCTTACCCACATCCGTGCCCTGGTCACAGATGTACTCCACTGAGTTGATCTCAGCTGGAGGAGAACAAGATCCCTGGAGCTGCGAGCACATTGTGAACTCTGATGTCCATTTTCCATCCTTAGTGCAATGAATGACAATCTGTTGATTAGAGACAAGCATATTTGGTTAGAATTAGGAGTTTACATTGCTAGATGCTACTTGGAACATACATTTTCTTTGGGATTGGGACATTGCAGAGTGCAGTAGCTGTCATAGTAGAGTCCGTTGGTGCAGGTGTACATGCCCTGGAAAACATCAGGTAACACTGGACAGGACACAGGCTCACATCCAGCTTCATCCCACTGCCCCTCCTGCAGACACTCCAACTTAAAGTACTTTCTGGAGACAAAATAATAGATACATTTAGTGTTTCATACCATTGTTGTTTACTTGATTCTTCTCAATATTAGTCTAACAGTATTAATTTTGTAAAATGACTTTATGTTACTTGAGAAAGCTAACTTTAAAAAGTTTGTTTAAAGCTACTTAAATGCTGCTGTTTGATTTCACATGTTGAAACGATAAAACATCAGTGGTTGTTAAAATGTTTACACATACAGTTGAGAAAGTGTAACCCATAAATGTACACAGCTGCAAATGAATGCAAACATAAAATAGTGCACCACATTGGCAACAAATGTAGTGAAACTATAAAACGTAAAGCCTGCTTTGGTATAGTTTTAATGGCCTTACTGTATGTGATAGTAAAATTGTGCTTATGTGATATTTGATACAATGTTTGCTGAGCAATTTAGAGTGAGCCCAAAGGCTGTGTCTCCACTAATAGGACCTCAACTCATTAAGCTTGTTCAGTAACGAACACAAAAATAGGGCAGATTTTGAACGTAGTTCTACAGTGTAGAATCTACACAAACTTTATTGGTGTTTAATGTAAGCTTAAAATCCCTGAACCTTTTTCACTTGAACTAAAATCATAGCATTTCAAACATTGTTTAGATTGTTTTGTGTTGACATGTAATGGTCTGTAGCATAAAATATCCAAATCAAAGACATAGATTTGGTTGAGCAGCACATTATGGTGCACTTGTAAAACAAAAGAGAGAGAACTTGCTTTGCTGAGAAGGGAGGCATGCACAGTAAAACACAGCACACACTTTGAAGTTGTCTTACTCAGTTACCTCAGAGCTTTGTTATGTGCCCTTATGAATGAATTAACTCCTCTGGATAAAAAACAAAGCAAAAACGTGAATATAGTATTTACCTTGGTCTGTTGTTTTTGAGGCTGCCCTTCACATAGTATCCTGGGCTGCACTTATACCGACAGACAGAGCCAATATCGTGCCCTGAAGCAAGACACTCTCCTGTCAGCAGATGTGCATTAGGGATAGTGGGAACCTCTGGGCACTCAATCTTACAGTAGGCCTCAGGAAAAGACCATAGGCCATCTTCCAGACACACCAGCCTGTCACTGTCACCTGCGGGGAAAGAAGAGTTCATTAATTCCTATTTTATAAAGTACACAATGTATACACAAGTTTTGTGTCATTTTATAGTACAACTTTAAAGAACAACTATATTCTAGATAATTGCTTTATTAAAGAATGTTAAGTGTGAATAAAAAAGAGAAAGTGGAAAAAGGTTTTCTTTTGTTCAATCAACAAAAGTTTTTTTTTTTTTTTTTTAAAGTTAAATCATATCAACGGCAAAACAGTGTGTGCACTGGGCATTAAAATATGTTGATTTTCCCTTCTCTGCTTTGATTCATGTCTGCCCCTGGAGTCATTCAGCTTTAGTTTTATAGTTTTGCAGTAAAGTTATAAGCAAATGGCTTCAGTGTTGCCCAAAGCTAATATTTTCTGAGCCTGCGTGGCCCTACACGAAGTATGTGTGAGTGTTAGTCTTTATGGACAATCATAACATACTTTTACAAGGTCTATAAAATATAATTAATCTTAATCATGGCGTTGTGACATTATAAGCTCTTAAACCATTGTGTAAATCTGAGGATGTTCAAGCATCATTTCAGCTGCAGTGTACTGAACTGTGAGAAAAACAAGACTCCCCAAACGTAAGCTGTACCATTGTCACTGATGTAATACAGTCTTAAAATGCATAAAATAGAAATGATTTTACAGATTCCTTGACAATATCAATATCATGACTATAATTTAACATTTCATTAACAAATATTAATTATTCCATTTCAGGTATATACAAATAAACTTATGTGATTGGCCTCACCCTGTAGTATGGCTGGAGAACCACAAGTGAAGGAGCACTGTTTCCCAAAGGTAGTTCCCCAGGGGCAACTGAAAATGGCGTGGTAGACATGGGACTGATCGGGAAGGCCACAGTCCACAGGTCGACACCGAACAATACGATCCCAGGAGCCATGGAAACATTCCAGCTTTGCTTCTCTCTGGAAACACACAGCTTGTTAACAACACCTAGAAAAAAAATTGCTACAGTGCTGGGTCGACTTCAATTTTCTTGTATTTTCCGCTATGTTTTTAAACTCTAAACACCATCACTTGAATCATTAACATGATTTCACCGCTGTATTTCCCAACTATTTTAAACTGATTTACTACATACAATACAGTTATTCTCATCTTTTGTTGATGGAAGTATTTCAACAAGTACTTTCAACAAGCAAGTCAAAATTATTTTTGTGTACTGCATTTCATTACATAAAATATGTCTTTAAAAAGGTTCAAGCCTTGTTCGGATCAGTCAGAATGATTAGTTTGAACCTGATAGGACAGTTCTCCTTTGCCACTGACAAACTTGATGCTGTAGCCTCGATGGCAGCGCACAGAGCAGCGTGACGCCTCTCCACCTCCTGTGCACCTACAAACACAGATGCAAAGTTTTTATACATTGGTTTGATGATGCACCTTTTACACACACAGATGCAAAGATTTACACACTGCTTTGATGATGCACCTTTTTACAGGATGTAGTACTTACCTCACAAAGCCATGGTCTATCTGAGGTGGACTGCAACTCTCCAACTGACAAGGCTGCCTCAGACAACTGTGGGGAGAAATAAGCAATGAACCTTCTCATTCTAATGTATTTAAGCAATAATAATAATAATTTAAAAAACTATATTAATGTAACAATCTGTTTAAATGCTATGTATTGGTGTCTCAGACAGTTTTATTCATCAAATGTCAAATGGCACATTTTAAAATACAAATACGATGAATTATCAGTTTTGTTTTTTCTTTAGAAATAGTTCTTGAGGAACTTTGCTTTAGCATCTTACGTTTGAAAAAGGTTCTACAGAGAGTACACAATATTTCCTCTTGGCTGCAGACAGAATTTCAACTGACCCTCAACATGCTAATCCAGCCACAAAGCTATAAACGTTGATAGAAGAAACTGTTAGTGCAAGTCTGGGAAGAATTGATGGACTTCAAATAGATGATTTCCAAGGAGAAGATTTACTAAACAGGATTTATCAAACAATCGTGAATAAAGCTAAACATAATTCCAGGTATATTTTTGATGAAACTTATGACATGGTTTAAGTAGCAAATTGTTCAGGCTTTCTAAATTCAGATTTGTAAAGTGAAACTTACAAAATTCAATGGTAGGGTCAAAACTAAAATTAAGTTTACTCAATTGAACTTACTAAGAGTGTCTCAAACTATGACAGAAGCTAAATTCTGTCTGTGGACCTGTGTGTTCTTCAAGACGATACACTATGCGAGTGAAAAGGGAGAGGTAGCTGTGGGGAAGCCCACCCTGTGATGCGCACCCAGTCAGGGCGAAGGTGCTGAAGTGGCAGGAGGTCCTCAGAGCTACACCTGCCACGGCCACGGACGGAGACGACAGCAGCAGGACTACAGCCGACGTAAGAAAGAAGGGGCGAGAGAGGTCATGGGTTACATTTACCACCAGAGGATTGTGATGGCACGACAAATCCTGAGAACCTGAAAAAAAAAAAAAATCTAATATTACTAGGGGCTCAGCAACAGCTACAAAGCACTGTGCACTGCTCAACAATCATGTGAACACCCTCTTGTATAATTTTCCTTGAAACTACAAATGTAATAAAACAAAGACTATGCTTAACAAACAATGTATTTACAAAGAATGAGAATTTATGATATCAGAACAAAGTAAAAAAAAAAACTTCATTAAAATTATATAAAAGAAATGAAGTTGTCCCATGAACAGCTGCACTACAATCAAAGATGAAAAAGGGGGTGGGGCAGGTATCTTCATATTAATATTACATGTGCCCCAGTTTAGGACAGCACCTACAATTTGCACACAATTTGACACAATTTCTATTATGTTGTTGATAATACTGAAATTACTCATGAAACGCTGCTCAGTTCAACCTTGCACAGTAGTCAGTTATTTAGGGCTGTCGTAATGATTAAACATCAAAAAACCAGTGACGTGAAATACCCAGTGAGTGGTTCTTCCCAGTCGTATCTGACAGAAGAATCTCTACTGTTCTTCGACACTGTTCTCCAGACCATGAACCATCTGAGGCCAGGTACACCATGACTGAGGCTGCTACGCCAGGATGAGGAAATCCAACCTGAGGAAAATACACTAGTTAGTACACATCAAGTTAGATTTCATAATGTTGAACCGGAAAGAATGTTGGATTAGAAGCATTTTATGAAGAAGTCAACTCAATAATCAACTCAACAATCAGAATAATTGCCAATAGTCGCCACCTACTAATCTTTGAAATATTATGGAATTAAGGTTGAAGATACAATGCCGTAAAGATAAAAAGTTGATAGTTTAGCGTGGTGAATCCAAAATTATATACAGTTTCATATAACTGCTAGTACAGAGATGAATTGGAAACTGAGGACCTGGAAATGGATTGCCTGGAATGACTTGGTCACTACTTTGCTACTTAAAAAGTTAACTTCTTGCACCTTCTCTGTCTTGTCTTTTTTCATTTATAACAGGCACTCTTGAAGTATTGAAGGGAATGGATACTTGTAAATTGTGCTCTTGTGGATATATTTGCACCAGACAAATAGGGTGTGCATAATTGTGTGAAGCGAAGAAATGAGTAACAGTGCACATGCATTAAAATAAGGACTCGGTAATCCCAAACATGACAGACAAGAATCAGTCACATCAACAGCAACCCAACAAGCTCCGGACCCGCTGAGCTCTGTGTGGGAAGAGTGGTTGTGGAAAAAATGAATGATAGCAACAGTGCTCAAAACACACAAACCAGACGCAAACCCAAAGTGGAAAAAGACTTTCTAGAGAAGCAATAATATTGTATTTAGGTAGAACATTTATTTGAAAACTGCTTAATGCTGTTACAGTTTATAGGACCATTATTGCTGTGGACTATTAGCCTGTATTTTCAGGTGTCATTCAACTGATTGCATAACAATGTCAATTATGAATATATGGACCATGACAACTGAATAACTAACTTCAGAAGGATTACTTTCAAATTGAAAGCATACAGATTTGAAAATGATTATTAATGACCCTGCGTTTCTTTCTTTTTTTTCTCTCTTTAAAATGTGTTAGCTTAAAATAAGTTTTGTTTTGTTTTCCCAGTAGAAACATATTGCAAACACATTTGAAAAAATCTTTCTGTCTCATACAAAAATGTAACTTTAAATTCTATGACAACTAGGGGAGACAATGTGGCTGTGTCACTTCTCCCACATTGCCTAGTATTGATCTGTTGTGTATGAATGGTTGCTGGTGGTTGGTGAGGCTGGTGGTGAAAAATGGCAACCTCGCTTCCGCAGGCCAACTGTAGCTAGTAGTAGCTTACCATAATCGAGTGTGGAATGCAATGATTAATGCAAAGATATGAAGTGTCATTCATCATGAGATTGAGGAATGACACTCGTAGGAGACATATGTCACAACATCAGACGTCGCCTCTTTTGAAAGTGGAAGTACTGTTGCTACAATTCACAGGTACAAGGATAAAGCGTACTACAATTGTCTTATCAGAAGAGAAAAACACAAGTTTATTATTAAAAAACATGTCTATTTGTAAGAACATTCATTTTTTTCCCCCTGTCTATCACGCTAATGTTGTTGCTAATTTACAGTGAAGGCAAAACTTGCTTTGTCATCTGAAAGTTGTCAGTAGTTTACAATTTTAGGCAGTAGAAATATTTTAGTTGCTTACAGTAGAAGGAATTTAATATGTGACATGTTAAAAGATATTACCTTGAGCCAGTAAGTATGTTCCAGGTCGTTGCTGTCATCTTGAGCGGTGCAGGGGAACCAGGCTCCAGTGGCAAGTCTGTCACCCAGGTCCAAATGCTGTGATCTGCACAGCTGCAATTGCACACACTTTAATAAAACAATTATTTTATTAGCCCTAATTCATAACAACACATAGTATATGATTTAGACTTAAATTACATAAATTATGGATAGAAACTAGGGGCAGTATAGTTATGTTTATGCTGATTTCAGGCCAAAAACTCATTGTAGTGTAAGTTCTAATTGGATGCCTGTGCTTTTGAAGCCAGAACCTGGATTCACATGTCTCTGACGCCCTGGGTGCTCAATTGGACTCAAATCCTTATGTTGTTGCCTTGTGCAGAAACTGTAGTTCAGAGGAAAGACGGCTGTTCTAGAAGAACAACCTGATTGGCTGAAAAATTGGCTTAAAAAATTGAATAGTATTTCTCTTTCTCTTGGTTTGGTACCCACTGTAGTGGGTTTTTCAATTAATTAAGACCTCACTCAGCTGATAGTACACTTCTGACCTGTGGAGTACCACAAGGCTCTGTCCTTGGCCCTCTTTTCTTTTTCTGTATACTTTGCCTCCTGGTAGTTTGTTTTTTTAAAGCACAATGTACCTTTTAAATTCTTTGCAGATGATATGCTGGAAAGTATATTAACGAATAACATAAAAATACACAAAAGGCAGTCAATTCAACCTGTGATAAAAACATGACAAATGGTAAGTAGTATTTAATAATAAAAAAAACAATTCTGTTTTTATTCTGAACACTTTAGATTTATATTTTCCATACTTATGTTGTTTTCTCCACTGCTATCTTCACTTGTCCCGCTGTGGTCACAATTTTGATGTGGTGTGTGCAAATGTGAACAAACTATTTAGTGTCACATTGCAGTGGTTTTATGTTTTTGCACTGAATCTGAGTGTTAGAAATTCTCAATGTTATTAACTGTTCTCTGATTCAGTGGCATAGGAAGTATTTGACCTACGACTAGGAACTCATGTGAACACAATAACTGCTCAAGCAACACACATAATTATAATTACTTGTGTGTACTTGTGTTGAATTTCAGATAGCTTGTGTGTAATTTATGATTCAGTCTGTTGCGCTCAATACTGAAGTTGTAAATAGGAATGACAGGCTTAGGATTAGTTGGAAGTCCATGATAAGATGTTTCACTCAAAGTTCTGCCAGAATGTCCTTCAACTTTATGAGCTGGGCTTTTCCTCTTCACTCGTGGCTCAGCCGCCAGTCAGACACAGTTTACTTCACAAAATCAAAATGCTTCTCAAATCTGAACAGACTTTATAGGCCTACAAGAATGCGTTCAGTACAGAAAAGTTAAAAAAAAAAAAAAAAGAACAAGCGTTTATTCATGGAAGTGATGTTCTAAGTGAGGAATTTAGCATCCAGCTAAATTCTGTCACCCAAATTCTTCTACCAACCTGTGAAACAAAGTGTTACAATTTATAGCATGCAGTATATTGGGGGTGGGGTGGGATGAATCAGATTATTTATTTATTTATTTTTTTTGTTTTATCTGCAAGCAGGCTTTTAAAATAAAAACAAAAAACTTGTGGACCTAATCTTGTGCCTCTTCTGCCTTCTTTCATTCATAGTAAATATGTATTTTTATGCTGTAAAAAACTTAATGATTATGTATTGCAGAACATGTGGTCTATTTACTTGTACACAGAACCCACAATACATTTTATCCATAAAGATTAGAGAGGATTTGTGATGGGCAGTTCCTGCTGTGCTTCGGTGCCAGGTATTTTGGACTTGGATGATGTGGATGTTGTTGAGATTACAGCAGGAACATATTGTCCAGGTTTTTGTTACTGGGTACACATTTGCCCTGAGCCTGTATCAAGTCAAATACTTTGAGCTCTTCTACCTTTATGTCTAGAGGATTTTAGGTTGGATTTTTAGGTTTAGTTGCCTCTCCACGACGTCAAATAGTTGTGGCTCATGTCAAATGGCATGTCTGTGAATTAAGTGTGACAAAGGTAATGAGAAGCTTTAGCACTTGTGTCTTGTGACAGCTCCTAAAATTTGGAAATAACTGAAGAAAAACAAGTTGTTTGTGTACTGATTTAATAAGCTCAAGTCTTTCAGCTATTGTGAGACAAATAATTGTAGCAAAATGATTGTCTGTCCAATGGTTTATTAGGGGAAAGTTTTCAAGGAACAAACAACTTTTAAATCTTTAGTGTACAGCAGGCTTAAAGGTGGGGTAGCTAACTTTTTTAGTTGTAAATTAGTAAACTTTGTGATTTCCACTAAAAGGTATATAGTAAATACAGCACTTTGTAAATAAATTATACCTCTGAGTCCTGGCTGAACTGAATAATAAAGAATTTTAGTTCCAATCAGAAGCTGAATGCAGCTCTCTGATTGGCCGAGCTTGGGTGGTCCTCTCCAGTTTCACTTTGTTGTTTGTAAAAAGAAGTTTATAAGCCATAAATGCAACCAAAATGAATAGACGTCAATATTAACCATGTGTCCAAGGATTTATCAGAGGAAGTTGTTAGATTTTAAACCTAAATCGTGTTTGCGGTGTGAAAATCAGCTACCACACCTTTAAAGGTACTGTACCTGATTTTGCTTCCTTAAAATTGTAAACAAACAGAAGTAATTAATATAAACTTCCTACATTAGAGTAGTATTACTCACTTACCTAATGCATTCTGATCCTCTAAATTGTGTACCACAATTGTTTTAAGCTTTTTTTTCCTCACAGCTTTTAGAAGCAAGACATGTCAATATGCTAACGAGGGCTAGCCACAATGCTAGCAGCAAAATGACACATTATAATAAATTGTATTATAATGTATCATTACGGATTGATTTTCACCTAAATTCATACCAAAATAAGATATATGTCCTAGGGGGAAATTGATTTAAGTTATTTGATTTAACTGTCAAAAACAGCAAAATAACATAAATTTATGTAAGTTATTTAATTGTAAAAAAATTGGGTAAATATAGCACCTTTAAGCAGCACCACTTGCCTTTGTTCGATTCTGGTTTAAGCACAGCATGAGTCCTGATCCTGATGGACACTTGGTTTAGTTGTCATCCAATCTGTGCATTATATTATGTAATTAAAAATTGTTTTTAGGCCATTCTATTTGTGCATGTAAGTGAGTTTGTAGTCTGTGAAAAAGAAATATAATGGCTTTCAGGTATTTAGGAAGACAGTGGGCTATTGCTGCCTATGCTTTGTAAATGATGCTTTCACATTATATTTATTATAAATGTCAATACTGATCATAAACTACTCTATAAAAGAAACAGGTCCATTGACATCTTGTTCAAAACTGTGGAACTGATCATCTACAGATGGCCAAGCCTTTCCATAGCTCATTTTATTGTGTGTGTGTGTGTGTGTTCTTGTTTATACATAAAAGTGAGGACCAAAATTCGCATTCTACTATCAAAGTGAGGACATTTTTGGAAAGTGAGGACATTTTCCATGGTCCTCACTTTCTGAAGGTCCTGTTTTGGCCTGTTTGAGGGTCAAGATGAGGTTTTAAGGTTAGGGTTAGAATTGGGTTAAGGTTAGGTTTAGGGTAAGGGTTAGGGTCAGGGGGTTAGTTTGTATGGTTAAGGTTAGGGTAAAGGGCTGGGTAATACATTATGTCAATGGTTGTCCTCACTTTGAAGCTAGCGCAAGAATGTGTGCGTGTGTGTGTGTGCATATTGCAAAGAACCTCAAGTTGCGTGCCATGGGCTGAGATGAATGAAACAGAATATATTTTGAACTTCAAAATATTAAAAATAAATAAATAAAACATGCTTTAATTTCTCCAGTTAAGCTAATATACAGAGGTCAATTGTACTAACTGTTTTTATGTAAAGTACCTTTGTTTAACTGCCTTTGTCTGTAAAGCGTCTTTGAGTGTCTAGAAAAGCGCTTTATAAATAAAATGTATTATTTTTATTATTATTATTATTACTAGAGTAAATCTAAGCTTGACAAAACGTTATATTGACAACATGGAATTATTTAGTGTTTTTTGCACTGCTCATTTGTCATTTTTATCACTATGAAAAATTTTAAATTATGTTTTTCTTATTAAATATGATTCAAAATTGATTTTTACTCTTACATGAGTCTTGGACCAGTGACCACTGCTTTGTTCTTTCACTTGAGTAATGTTTATTCTTATTTAAGTACAAATTTTGTCAACTCTAACACGCCCACGCTACTGAGGAAAACCAAATGCAATATTAAAACAAAGGTGGGCTACCAAATGAAGCACGCTTACCACCTTCTGCGCAACCAATCTGATCTCATCCCAACAAGTGACTCACACTTACAGCTCTTTGTAGATGAAATAATAATGAGGCAGAGCGTCTGGATTTTCTTTTCTATTGTAAACGTTGATTTCTCTTTTGCATTACATTTTCTAGGATAGTTAACAAAATATAATAATCATGAGAAAAAAGTTGAGTATCCCAGTTGTATAGTGTGATTACCTTGCTGAGATTAGGCTCCCCGGTGACCACACGTGCTGGACACTTGTGTGGGTCCTGGTGGGAGGCAGTAGCAGTCGATGCCCACTGGTCACTGAAGCCTAATGGAGTAAAGTACCCACAGTCCTGTACACTGGAGCCACGCTCAAACTCCTCACACACACCATCCCCATCAAACACATAGCACTGACTGGGTTGTCCTTCGAAAAACAAAAACAAAAATATAAAAAAAGATTAATGAAAGCAAAGTTTGATTCATTATCTGGCACATGGCAAAGCTAGCCAACGCTGTCTGACTCCAATCCAAATCTACTGTCAGAAATGCAAAGCAACCTTGTATTTTCATTGGCTCTTTTGATGTTAGCTGTACTGACTCAAGCCAATCAGCCATATTTGTGATATTAATAGTCTGAGTAGAAAATGTGGGACTTGGCGTGATGGATCCCACACAGGGAGTCACAATATTTACAGTGACCAGGTGAAAAGTGAATCATTATGTGTAAAAGATAAATGCTCGGTCGATTGCCCAAATAGCTCCAAAGCTACATATTTCCAGATACGCACATGACATTCTGGGTTCAGTAATACAATTATTTTTGGGAATGACAAATGATTAAGTCTGGATTGTTGAAAAGACCCCCCAACAATATTTGTTTTACCTTTGACTCAGAGGTGTAAATCTTGTGGATTACAGATTCAAAACTTGACTTAAAGGTGCACTGTGTAGCTTTTCTGGTCCTACCCTTGTCTCCATGGTGATAGCATTCCTTTGTTGACTGTCCCTGGTACGTCACTAAACATATATTTAGAAAATTATTTCACTATAGGTGCTTTTATTGCTCCAAAACTGCAAACACTACTTAAGTTTAAATCTGACAACTTCCTCTCATAAATCCTTCGACACATGGTCAATATGGACATCATAATCATTTTTGGTTGGCACTAAAGGACCACTAAAGGTATATATAGTTGCACCTGATTTGTTAGCTACACACTGACAATAGTCGGCTCTCTGTGAGTCTGTCAAAACCAGTGTGAAAGTATAGTTTAATGACAGTCCGTAATGCAACAAGTATTCATATAATCCTCCTGTGTTGTTTTCAGTAACATCTGGACAGCTGCAGGACAGACACAGTCATGTCTTTCACAACTTAAATTAATTTGTGGTCAAAGCTGATAAGCGCGGGAACAGTGGAATTGGTAAAAACAACAAAACATCAAAAGAGTTTATATCAAACTTGGGTTTTATCTTATAGCATAATCAAGATTACTTTTCTGTTTTCTTTTCCATTCTTAGCAATAAATATTGAATCCAATTCATAATGTTTGTCTCTGCTCCTCCCTCAACAATAAAATCATGTGTTAATGTGAAAAACAGTCTGAAAGTTGTCAGTTTGGAAAAGTAAGGGTTACAAGAGAGTAATGTGGTTAGGAAACCCAAACAAATATTCTGTCCATGACTAAGTCCAACAATTGAATAATTGGTTCTAAGTGTTCCAATTTGTAAAAGCTGTTTTTGCCAAATTGTTTTCCTTACTAGTCATAATGTCTTTTGTTGTGAAACGAGAGATGTAATGGTCTCACTCACGGCAGGGATAGACCTGCTGAAAGACATGAAACTCGTACAAAAACATGTGGTAATAAAAACATGCACATCTTAGAACTGGAGGATATAGATATAACATATTTTGTGATTAAAATAGCTTTGAAATGATGGAGGTCTGGTTTTGGAGAAAACCTTTTTGGATATGAGGTAAAAGGTTAGAAACACAGAATGTATAATATACTGTACCAACCATAAAGTTTAATTTAGTGCAGTGTGTAGTGCAACCTGTAAGAACAAGATATCACCAACGAGGATAGAAGAAGTGGACGCAGCAGGTAGGTATAGAGGTAAATTTAGAGCCCAGTTCCAGATTTGGAATTCAGAGTGGGTCATAGCAACTTCAGAGCCAGTCTGGAGCTTCGTTACTCTGCTGTCATTTCCCAATATAGAACTTTTACTTGAGTGCCTCAGACCTTCTTTTGACAGCATTTATGTTCACATACCTCTTAAGTAGTTTTTATTCAGTGATGAATTAATTTCAGCAATGCAATCATACCATGTTATAGTAAAGGATTTATTAGGTACATTTCCACTAAATAAGTTTAGCATGTTACAAGTGGCTATGCAGTGAACTAGTGATCATTGAACTGAACCAGAACTCTATCTACTGCCTAAATATACTGTTTTTCTACTGCCATTACTGGGCTTTATATCTGTTTCTGTAAATACATACTCATCTTTCCCTCACCTTTACAGTTAAAGCCCCTCTCTTTGTGGCATTTCTTGGAGCAGCCATCTCCATCCAGCAGATTACCGTCATCACATTCCTCAGATCTATGGATCAGACCCATCAGCATTGCCTTTAATTTACACAGTAGTAATTGCAACTTTGTATTGCACTGACCCATGTATGAAGCTGTCTCCACAGTAAGGCTGTCCATGCATGTACAGCAGTAAAGGAGACTCATCGCTCACGTTCTCAGCTTCCACCTGGACTGTGTACTTATAATGGATACCAGGCTGGACGGAGCTGAAAAAAGAAATATCTTTTGAATTTATATTTAAAGAATTTCAAAAGCTTAGCAAATATAAAGTTTAACCATAATTAGGTAAAAAAAGTTTGTAGATTACTTTAATAAATAGGAAGCATATGAATGATAAAGCAGTTCTCTAGAATTATAAAAAGGGAAGATTAAATGTCACTGTATGTCCGCAACCAATCAACATATCTCTCAGGATTATTGCAACAAAACCAGGTTTGTGCTCACATTGCTTTGGAGTCTGAGGTATCCAGTGACCTGACAGCTACAAAGCAGGAAGTCAGTGAAACATAAGCCTCATAAAAATATCCTGGTTCTATATATTTCTGAACATATCAAGAACATTGAATTGTCAAAAAACAGTCAGTATAGAGATGTGTGTCAGGTTACTCCGCACAGTTCTCTTTTATAAATATTTGATTAGAACTTGATATGAGAGAAAAGAGCGTATGTAATTCCTACAATCAGAAACAATGTACAAACATTTTTTTTTCACTTGTTTTACTTTGTCCAGTTTGTGATTTGCATGTGATTACCTTTATCTTATGTTGTTTTTTTAACATACATATTAATGATTGATGACCCAAAACAAATTTGAAGTACAAGTAAGCACATTTAAAGTGAGGATAAACACGCGGTCAGAGACTTACTCGCTCACAACTGCTCTCCAAACAGGCTCACAAAAGTGGGAGATGCCCAGAGGCCTTTTTTTAGGAACTGGATGTTCCTAAAAGTGGAGTGGCAAGGATTGACAGAATTGAAATATGGATAGTGAGTTTGGCAAGTGATGTGAGTTTTGTGTCAAAGAGGTGACGTGCGGTGAGGTTTATAGCTTAGGCTGTGCAGCACAGGTCCAGTTACTGACTTGCCTTTTGCATAAGCACATGAGCTCACGTAAGTATTTTCTAAAAATGAAAATGAGAAAAAAGAAACACTGATGAAAGTTTCGACCCTTTGCACCTCGCAGCATCCATTTAGGCCAAACAACTATTGTGCTGCACAGTCACGTTTTTTGCACACATAAATGCAAAATGTGCAAGTTTGCACAAAAATGTCAAAAATGTCCCGGAAATAGTAAATAATTAAATTTTGACCCAAATACGTACGTTAGAAAAAAGTTGATTCTGCGTTTAGTTTTACTTTAAACACATTGTAAGTTCAAATTAAATTAACTTATTTTTTGTTGTAGCCTTTTATCATTTTTTTAAATTGACCTTTATTTAACCAGGGTCCAGTCGCACTGAGATTCAGAATCTCTTTTGCAGGGGAGCCCTGGGGGAAGGGTCAGGGGAGGCATTAATGGACATGTTTTTAGTTGTAGAAGGAAACCGGAGTACCCAGAGGAAACCTACGGGGAGAACATGCAAACTCCACATAGAAAGGCCCCGGGTGGCCCAGGAGTCAAACCCAGCTAACCGCTGCGCCACTGTGTCACCCCTTTGGTCTAGTTTGGGAACCAGTGATATTTATTTTTATTTATTTGAATACCTTTCTAAAATTCTATATAAATATATATATAGTTTTCTTTAGTTTGTTAGCTCAGATGTAGCTCATTGACATTTCAAAAAAACAAAATTAATATAAAAGCAACCAAAATAAATGTATGAAGCACACTAACTTGTCAGTGAAAGTCTGCTGTCTCTGTGCGGAGGGCTCTATGCTGAAAGGTGGTTGTCTTTGGATTTTGTAAAGCAGAGGTTTGCACTCAGAACACAGTGGACTGGCTGGACCTGAAGACAACATGGCCGCATCAATCTCTAGTTTCTCATCAAACGTGGTCAGTCTGATGGCCTCCACTGCAGCTCTGTTTGTGCTGAGGCCCAGAGTGAGTGGCATGTCACAGAAAACATGCTGAGGACCCAAGTGGATGACATCTCCGCTCTCTGTGATTAGCTCAATGTCGGCTATGGCTGGATTGCCTGACAAAGAAAAATATACAATTTGCTATTAGACTCTCAGCTGCAGTAAATGTGTGGTAATATATTAGTAAATTGTAAGGTTACAATCATAAAAAAACACTCCTGAAACTAGGGATAACAAGGGTTTTTGGAACTTCTCTTTAAACTGTCCCATTTTGTGTTTAGTTTAACTATATAATTTATCTGAGGTAGGAACAGCCTTTCTGCAGTGAAATAACCAGCCAGACTATCCACCAAAGAACTGATTAATAATAATAGTCAAAGCCAGGAGCAAAATCACAATGTCAAAACAGTAACAACCACATCTGAGCAATACGTAAACATTACATAGGCAAATATGTAAAATCTTTCTTGACATGTAGATATTATTATATTAAGTGTAGGTTGAGATGTATTAATAAATTAGACCTACTTGTAGAAATGTATGTGACCCACAAGGTGAGGCTGTGAGGTACTACAGGGTGAAGGAAGTCCAGGGTGAGAGCGCACCCCTCTGTCTCGGGGCATGGGGACGTGACGTTGGTGTCATAAAGACTCAGCTCTGGGCTCCAGGCCTGCAGGCTGGGCTCACAGGGCTGCTCCACATCCGGGGGCCTGCATAAGTGCACAATAAACACAATCATTACTCAATTTGCAGCACAAGGAAATATAATTCCCTCCGACCCTCTATGCTAAATTAGACATGGTGTTGTACCACATTACAGTGGTTCTCAACCTGGGAATAACAAAATGATTTCTGTGGGTTCCCTTATGACAGGTGAAACTGAACATTGATAGCTTAGACAAGGTTTGCTAACTGCTTGATTCCATTAAAATAATTAATGATTAAATATGGCATTACACATCAAATTTGATAGAAAAAGAAAATGGATACTGCAATGTCAAGTTAGAGATTGACTCTGTGAGGAGTGATCAGACAGTAAGAATGCATGTTTGTGTAATAGAAAATAGGTTACAGAGTATGCTATACAGTAAAGCATTCAAGGTGCAAAAACATATCCTTAGTGGCAGACCCCTACAGTGAGCATTTTTAAACATAGCAGCAAATAGCGCCCAGACTTATAGTGCCCAAGTTTCAATAAGACTTTGGGGTCTACACTTGATATTGTTTCATTTAAGTAGAAACAATTGTAACCTGTCTGTGTGTGTGGCTCAAAAGTCAAACAGTCACCTTCTGACTGTATAATGCATGTAAATATATTTGGCTGACCTAGCGGCTCTGTGCATTATCATGTGTGAAAGTGTGCGCCGAGTGGAGAGCACGGGGAAGCCAGCAGACAGCCTGTCTCCTCCTGTGTGTGCGTGTCCCTGTTTAGAATAAGACGGTAATTGACTCTTTATCATCATTACGATCCCACAGCCAAAGAGCGGGACTCATAATCCCCCCTGGTCCTCCGGCCGCTTGTTTTCAAAGGAGAAATTCCAGCAGAGGATTTCCACATATTTGGGTCGAGTTTCCACGGAAGCAACGGAAAGTGTTAGCATACAGTCATTCATCAGATTTTTTTTTTTTTACATTGTTTAAAATAATGCTTTCTTCTATAGTGTTTTTAGTACATGTCAAAGGCTTCAGCAAAAATAATTTGAATAATTAGGACCATATGTTCACACCATTATGTTCTATAGTGTGTTGTTTATGGGCCTTGAACAGCACCCAAACATTACTAAGTCGACGCTTAGATGCCTAATAATCCTTGTTCTCACTTCGGCCAAAGCAGAGACACAAGTCTGTGGCTGAGGGCAATTATCATTTAATGATTTTTGTCTTTTTCCTTTTCCAGGAGCTATTAGGCTTGCACGCACCTGAGATTTGCAGGAAGGTGGGCTGTGCGGTACAGTAAACAACAAACAGTAGTGAAATTTTAACTCAACAACACTTCATTAATAATTACTGAGCAAATCCTTCAATGGACTTGGGTTCATACAGTCTATGGTTCATCTCTGCTGTATTTAGATCAGAATCAGGAAAGTCAAGCCAAGTTTTATTGTAAATACTGTAACACATAAAACTACATAAAACCACAAAAGCCCACAGTGCCACACAGGCAAAAAAAAAAACAGTTTAAAAAGTCAGAAGGAACCAGGATCAATGACATAAATAAAGGTATCAATCTCCATAGAGATAAGCAGGTGAGATTATGGTTAGGGTTGTCTGTGGTGAGAATCCCATTGCCAGATCTGCCTTTTTCAAGAACTCATTGAGAAATAAAAAGACGCATACAGAAAGAAATGCTATTAAGGCCGCCCAATTTGGGGGAAAAAAAATAATCGATTTGTAATTTATATTGCAATGTATGTTTAAAAACTTGGTTAAGTTCACAATATAAACAAAGTAAGAGATTTAAAGGGACAAACAAAAATAAGCACTTTTTTTTTTTTAAACCAATGTTTGTACACATCTAAACTTCATAAACAAAATTGCAGTTTTGTGAATTTGCTAATTGTGATTTTGATTTAATTGATTGATTGATTGATTGTCTTTATTTCGAGCTTATGACATAGAATATGACATGTTTACAGTGTTTCATAACTGTAATGTATGATGCAATATTATACATACATACACAACACCTATATACATACACATACTCATATACATACATGTATTTACTCATATATATATATACATCAATACTATAGTTTTTTTTATTATTATTATTATTATTATTATTATTATTATTATTATTGTGTTGTGATTTAAACAGTAATGCAGCTCGAAATGGATGGAAGAAGAAAAACTTATGAACTCCACCCATAATTGAATAATTGAATAATAATGCAGTAGTTCGATGCCATATTGTGGAACATTCAAGAAAAAAAACATCTCTAAAGAGAAACACACCAAAAAAGTTACGAAGTGTACCTTTAAATGAAATATATGTAATTTATTCAGACATTTAGAAGTGAACTGATCACAGACCCTATTTTTTTTATTTTATATTTTGTTTAAGATAATCTGCAGTATTAAAGGCTTACCACTAGAAACAGGTCACTTAACTTTCTGTTCAAAACTGCTCAACTCATCAATCGTAGCAAAGAAAAGTGTCATTTCAGAACCTATACATGCACTCATACATATAGGTCTGAATCTGTCAAACACCTGTAATTACAATCAAGTGGTTAGATGTGGGTGGGGATAGATGGTATGTGAAAACAGAACCTTTCTGAGCACTTGAACCTCAAGTACAAGACGCTATAGAATTATTAAAACATGCATGAGTACAATACAATTTGAGTGAACAATGAATGATGAGGAAACAGTGTTGACTCACTAAAATTGATTTTACATATTATTTTAAATAAAGAATCTTGCAACCACAAAAACGTTTTGTAGAGGTAGTGATGCATGTAGCAATATACTGTTCATGTCAGTTGTAGAGCTGAAAAAGTCTAAAATGTTGAAATATTAAGTTACTCCTGCTTACTGACCCACAGCTTCTTCAGGAGTCCAGTATCCAGAAGTGTCACACACGCGAGGAGAAGCAGCCTCGAATGCGTACTGATGAAACATACCATCACTCTCACACAGTCCACAGTCCACTTCTGAAAAGCCCAAAGTGGAGCTGCAACAAGAGCAAAAAAGCATGTCATTTATCAACATTACGACTTTCACACCAAGAAATAGCTGTAATTACCTTTGATAGAGAGGTCCACTTAAAGGGGCTAACCAATAGAGGGAGACTGATCTTGCTGTCTGGGCTGTTATTATAGGGGCCAAAGGGACAGGTGAAGGCTGGCGAGTTGAGAGCCACCTCTGATAAACCAGGTCTAGATAACAGTGCATTCGAGCCACTTGGTTTGGTGTGAAGTGGTTGGTGCAGTTGTCATCTAAGGCAAACAAAGAAATATAAGCCTCAAGTAAAAGCGAGTGACAAATATGGTAATATTTTCATATAATGTAGCAGCTAAAATGGCTTTGAGGATCCAATAGTTTGGAAAAACTTGTGCAGGTCTGGAAATCTGTTTTATTGCAAGTGAGGATTTCACTCACTTTCCACTCTTGGGAGTTTTTGCCGTTTTCTTTGAGCTTTTAGATGTAGTTCAGTTTTAAAATAGCTGTAATAGATTTTTGTTGTCAGCCAAAAAATGGAAACAGCCAAAAATATAACATTTTAAAGTAAAATAATGTTTTGATCACTTATCTTATTTTTTACAACTCACAAAACTGAGCTGTAATGCTAACAAGATAAACAAACACACTTTTTAGTGGACTTTAGTGGACAAAGATTTATTTTCAGACATAGATGGAAGAGGCGAACTAAGAAAGTAAGTAAGTAACGTTAAGTACTGTAATAGAGAACATTACTTGTGTTGAGCTATCTAACTTTTTCAGAGCTTGCTAGTTTAGATGTATTTTTTTTTAGATTTCCAAAGCACAAAACAATTTTGCATCAAACAAGCATACTTGCCTGTGTAGCTCATGTAATTGCTATAAGGAGTATCTTGATAGTTGATGACTCCACAGGTGTCGTTCACAGATCCTGGGTCATGACACACCTTGGACTTGGGAGTAGGAGCTGTGTCAGCACAGAGGTCTCCAGTCTCCATGGAAGGGGTGGTTTCCTGAAATCATCAAATGAAAATGATCAGATTCAGGTCAACATCAAAATTGTATTAATCCATGGAGATTACCTGACACGGGTCGTCACACGAGTCCCTCTCACTAACGCCTTTGAAAACATGGTAAAGTCCAAAGATGTGTCCCATTTCGTGAATCATAGTGTTGTGGTGCCCCGCTGTTCCAAAGTAGGAAGGATTCAACACCATGCCACCTACAAAATAAACATCATAAGTATTCAAAAACAGGTCTGTGTAACAATATATGTTGAATTATAGCCATGACTGAACAAAGCAATGTTATTAAAAACAAGTTCAAAGTGGCTCCAAACCAAATCCAATTTGTTCACATTAAATTTATCTATGGTTCCTGAGATAGATAGATTTCCCCCACAGCAGAGATAAGGGTCTTTTTGTGGTGAAGCAATTGTGATGCTACCAGGACATAACCAATTCAAAAGTTATTAGTTCTTAATTTGAAACACTCAGCCCACAGGAAAACATACAACAAAGACATTATGTTACAGACCACAGGCACATTTTAAACAGGGACACAGAGCTATCTCAGGTAAAATCTCATTTGAGGTTTTCGAAATACGGTTTGTTTTACTATGGCAACGTTAAAACAACTAATTGTTATACTTAATTACAGATTTAAAAGCACAGGTGGTAACAGTGGTTCAGTGCTCTGCTGTTTGTTTGTGTTGTTGCTGTTGGGTTGATGGGGCTTTTCCAGTGGAAAAGACTTTAATGATTGAAACAGGAAACAGGCAAAGTGCCGGGGAAATCTGTGCCAGCCCTTATAGCGCCCCATTTGGCTCACTTGGACATGGGTGAGTATGCAAAATGTTTTTGAAAAACAACATTTTTTTAAAAGTATATAGATATAAAACTATATCGAATTTGTCCACTAACCTATCAAAGTAAATGAAACTATTCTTACAGATAATCCATTGTTTATATTTACATAGAGGCAATACACACATGGCATTAAATAAATAAATAGTAAAAAGCTGAACCTTTACTTTGGATGGGCTTGCATGGTCACAAAATGGACTAGAGGAAAACTTTCTACTGTTGTTTACAAGAAAGGTTATTCCTTTAGCTAAAATTTTTTCACATTATGACTTAAAATATTCTCATTAAGAATGTTCCAAAGTATGGTTTAACTTTCTATTTCTATCAAAGCATGAAGTTGACTTTTTATACCCACAAAGTTACACGGTGTCACTTTAAATATTGAAATACTGCGTAGATAACACACCTTGGTGAGTAAGGGCCTCCTTTGCCCAGGGCCAGGTCGCTGCTCCAGCCAGCTCTTCGCGTACAGAGTTGTTAGCGAAGAAGACATTCAGTGCATCAGTACCACTCAGTTGAAATTCATCCTTCAGCTCTTTGATGCTCATATACGCCCTGAAAATAAACACAATTTGAGTAAATGAATTCTACTAAATGCGTGAAGTATATACGAGTATGTTAAAGAAGGCACAGTAATCTTGTTTAGTTAGTCCTATACAAGTAAAGTAACAGAATTGTTAATTTAGAGGCTTTAATCTTTTATGCTAAATTAATCTCCATTTTCTCATTCTTCACCACATGATTACAAGGCCGTTCACCACAAAATTAGTCCAATGTGCACTGTTGTGAGGATCTACTGTATCTTCTGAACAAAACCAGAGCCCAGTCTGCTCAGTTAAATAAGGTGAAGATGCTTTAGGGAATTCCTCCTATAAAACCCATTACTTCGGCTATAAGTTCAGCTCAGGATACACAGACCTCCCATCTGCAGATGCAAAGACTGAGTAACTCAAAAATACCTAAAAACTACAAGCAGGGATGTTTCTGTTATGAAGATTTAAGACAAAGTCATAACATCTGAAGGGCGATTATCAGATGATGGATCTTCCTCTCGAAGTTGCATAGTACATCTTTAAGTTTAAATTTTAAATTTTAAAAGTCATAATCGAGGTTTATGACTATGACAAGACTATACCTAAGGACCAGGACTTAAACAATATGCTCTCAAAAATTTAAAACCTGGCAGAAAAATCAGGCAAACTCCAGATGACCAAACTTTATAATAGATCAGTGGTTTCACAAATGCCAGCAAATGTCATCCTCACAATCTTCTTCTTTTTGCTTGATAAACTTGCAAGCTTGAAGCCAGGGTCAAATACATAATTCAAATATCTTCTGCCAGGTGACCCAGCTCTAATGGCAAACATATTTGTCCACCAATGACCTCCTTCTGTGAATTTTTAAGAACTTACGAAATAAGAATAGTGTAAAACTACTTAAATGTGTAGTCATTTCTAAATACTGAGTTATGTCAATTATCCAGCAGATTTATGAAAGCATAATTTGAAGATTTGAAAAAATAATTTAATTTGAATAATTGTTTTTACACTGTGAATAAATAATATTACACTTGGACCAGTTGCTCCAAGCTTTTGTTTTGCTACACTCAGAAGCAGCCAGCATCTACATTTTATACTCCTTGACAACCTTATTGCCCTCTTTACCATTTGCTGTCTATAGCATTCAAGCTATCCTTCTAATAATCAGATACAATTTCACTCGCCTGTTTCACAGTGCCACATTGCTGAGCTTGTGGCTACAAAATGGATGAAAAGTCACTTTTTATAAAGTTGGGCCGACGACCTCATGCAGAGACTTCATGCAAACTATTTGGGGCTCTGCGGGGGCCTGTCTGTCACTGCAAATGGAAGGCAGCGGGCCGCCACTCCAGTTGTTTAGTAAAAAATAAATGTGTACTTTGGCCTTTTAACCCAACATCCCCACTTCACAAGGCTCTTGCTGTAAACCACTGGGGAAAGTGAGAGTGCCAATTTGTCCATGTAGCTGGTTGCACGTCTATTTCAGCCAGATGATATGCACCTCATGTGAAGAAATCGTCTTATTAGTGGCCTCAAACTTACAAACCAGAAAAGAACTAGAAAAACATGTTTTATAACTGTCTCTGATGAAGCTAGTATAAAGTCTGGAAATAGAAATATCTAGACAGAAGAATAAATTCCCAAATAAATCACCTATAAAAGCCCAGTCTTTGCTGGTTACAGTTTTCACAACTGAATAAACTTTGCACATTTGCAGGTGCTCAACAGAAAATGAAACTTCCTTTTGCAGGAAAATCAGCAAGAGGCGTGGTGACAGTTTCATTAAAAGATCAAACAAAACATAGTGTTGGAGGAAATTGGAGAATTGGCAAATTGGACCAGTGTTGTGTGAACAGAGATGAAAGAACTATTACAGAACTGATGAAGTCCATGCACTGAATTTACAAGGTGACAGATCACAGTTTAGCTTTCAGCAAAGGCAACGCCATTTTTGCTTTCTTTCCCATGCTATAGCTTTTTAGAGGAAACAGCAATTAAAAAGCACATTAGGCAAATAGAACATAATGAATATTGTGTTTTAGTGAGTCTTACCTAAATCAACTGTGACTACTGGTACAATGAATAGAGAACAATCACAGTTAAGTCACTTCAATGTATATTTTTAATTGTTTTCATGCTACTATGTATTAGATCAAAAAGATTTAGAACATAACAAATGCACAAATGAAAAAGAACATTTTTTGTTTGTTTTTTAGTGAGTCTCGGTGCTGCACTACTCTTGACATGTTACCTTAAGATACAAGTGTTTGCAGGTTTAAACAGAGATCCTATTTTATGTTTTTGGAAGTTGACAAATACAAAGTTGCTAGGCTTAGTCCACTGTGAATGTTCAATTAGTGAGTGAATAGTGTACCACCATGTCATATGATGACAATTATAGGTATCGTTTCGCATTACACTTTTGTAAGAAGGCAAAAGTCAATGCAATACGTCACCAAACTGCATGTCCAACGTATCTAAATATACACCAAAATAGGTAACTATGTAGTTCCTACCTGTCTGGAGACTCTGGATCAAAGCATGTCTTCAACACATCTGTCACTCCAGGTTCACAACAATCCCCATCATCATAATCATAGTAGATGCTGTTGCACTCCATGTTACAGACTCCATCTTGTCTTTTCCAGCTGTAGCACGGCCCGAGCCTCAGACAATCCCCTCCATCATGGCCTGTTCTGGGGTGATCACACTCAGGATCACACTGGCGATTCCCTATCTTCTCAATCCGGCAGTTGCTCAGAATGAACTTTTCTCTTAGACTTGAATTTCTGACTGTGTGGACGTTGAGCTCCAGAGTGATGTTATATGGGCGAAATGCTTCAACAAGAGCTTTATGCTGTAGCTCGATTTGGGCCTTGGACACAGTTGGATTACCACCATCATTATCAGCCAGGTTGACAATTCTATAGCGAACATGCTTGGAAGTCCGAAGTTGCCAATAGTTATTGTAACTAGCGATAATGTCTGTGTTGTCGCAAGGTGTAAGTCCACAAGGTGGAGGGTCAAACGGGGACACAAGCTCTTGTTCAGGGATTGGAGTGGTGACCACACTTGGGTGGACACCAAATTTGTATGGAGTCCACAGCTGTTCTACCTATAATCACAAGATAATTGTAATTCTATGTCAAAATATTGTCATAAAATGCCTAGAGAGAAATCTGCTGTTCTGTTTTCCTATTATATACCAAAAGGCTGGCTACAGTTTCAAGGATTAGAGCTTTAGTTTGTGCTTGTTTTGCCCATCAATATCCAAGAGCATAAAAAGTACACAATAGTAAAAAATACAATATCAAATTATTAAATTAAAGTGCTTGATTTAAATATTTGTTTAATCTGAATTTAAAATATTATGACTAAAAACGTATTGGACATTTAAAGTAGAATAACATGAACAAGACTAGCATTACTTCAACTGTAAAAAACTACAAAAGCAATTTTGTCTTACAGATATTTTACTATTACAATATGTAGAAATGTAATATTTCCAATGCAGGAAACATAAACCCTAACTTACATTGGTGAAGTCGGCCCACATGGCCAGTAGAGGATCGCTCTTATCAATGTCCTGTGGTCGCTGCATTAAGTCCTCCTGAGTTCGAGTGTAGTCCCACAGGATCAAGCCTCCTATATGTCCTCTGAAGCTATGACCCTTCTCTGATTGGTTGCTGCCTAGAAAGAAGTTTCTGCAAGTCTTCATGAAGGAACTGTATAGATTCCCAGATTGGAAACTGCTTTCACCAACCTATGCAAGAATATTAGCAAAAGCAAATGATAAAAAAAAAAGTATACGGTATATAGATTTCCAGGACACGGCTAGAGGTAAGTGAAATGGTAGAAAATTCATATCAGTCAGTCAATGTGAAATGTAACGATAAAATACACTTAGTGGCTTTAAGGTAATGAAATATAGTTCTTTTTTTAAAAGATCACACAAGATGAATTGTGACCATAAATTGTTTGTGCATGTTGAAATTTAAAATGTGCGGCATTCAATTCACACACCTTAGCTCCGTCAACATACAGTGTCATGTTGTGGCCATTGTACGAGACCATGAGGTGTGTCCAAGCGTTGCCTTGGTAGCGCTGGTGGCTGTAGATAGTTGTGGACTTGACTGCTCTGTCCGTGCGCAGGGAGAAGTAGAATCGGGCATCTTTGGTGCTGCCAGGCTCCAGAGTCTGGATGCCCACAGACCAGCCCTTCTCACTCAGGGAATGGGAACAGTTGTCAAATACTCCTGAAAGAATACATAGAGGTTATCAATTAAACAACATGGAAACTTGGATATCTCTGTGGAGACAAGTATGCAGCAATACATACAATATTATTAAAAATCAGATCTGTGGAGAGTTGCACCCGCTCTCTGTAATAAGGCATGTTTTTCAATGTATTTTTGAGCAATACAAGCACCATAGTGAAAACATTTTTAGATAGATGTTTAGTGTCACACTAATGATTGTACAATCCACATGCACATACAAGCACTGAATGTAAACAAAATGCCTTAATGGGGTATAAAGTGTGGCAAATGCACTTCACAGAAAAAGGGGGTAAATACCAAAAAGATGCTGCTCAAATAAAAATAAGCAAAGGTGAACTCTCTACCAGAAAAACTCACAATTGCTGGTAGAGAATCACAAAAAGTTAAAAATGAACCAATATAATGTCCTAAAGATGCTAAGCCTGTCCCGATCGTGTGGCTGGCACTGAGTTTAGTGAGATGCTGCTGAGCATAGCAACAGAATATACTAGAGGAGAGAAAAGACAGAGCTGTTTCTTACAGCCGTGGCAAGGCCCTCTGTTTCCATCTGCTTTTGCAGCAGACGACTCCACATCTGCCTCCCAGATGTGCGGACTGGGACAGCACAGGGTCAGGGAACCCCTTCACCCTCCATGGCGCTATGTTATGTGTGTGAGCGCATTTGACATCAATATGTGAAAGTGTAGCAAAATATGTAGCACCAGGAGTCATTTACATGGTGTTTGAAGCACTAATGGAGAGCGGCAGTTAGGAAGCCTCACCTGTGCCAAATGAAATACATTAAACTATATGCATACTACTGTATAGCGGCTAAAAACCACACTTGTGCAACGATGTATTTGTCATAAATCTGCATTAGGCTAAAGCAAATATAGCATGTGAAATGAACCACAAGGAGATTTGCTACATTGGGGAATCACTGACAGATGTGTATATTTCATGGCACAAAACAAAACAAGTGGGGGAATGTTCATATCTTGGGGGATTTCAGCATTAGAAGGTTAGAACTTAATTTACAGTTAAGTACACCATTTAGTTAAGAAAAAAATGCATATCACAGTAAACCAAATGAACTGATTCATTTTAGATCTCTGTTCAAACAAAATTAGATTTGAAAATACCTGCAATGAGACGGAGATGAGACTGGTAAATTGTGGTCGTGGTTACAGGTAGAGATAAAGGTAGAGACTTTTCTCATTAATTCATAAACTGTATATAATATAATTCACTGATCACCGTATCGTAAAGTCTCAGGAAAGCTAAAATAAATAGCTTTCCTGATCTATTTGATTAAATCATACATATTTTATTGAATTAGGTCTACATTTTGAAATTAGAATTTTAAATACAAAGGCCTGTACAATTCCTCCTATTAGTCTACCTAATGTAAAATATTTATTTGCACAGGTGGACAGTTGTGTCCATGTTGTCTATTACGTTGTTATATATCTTACAATGTTTTTAGCCATTCAGTAGTGTTTTGTGGTATGTCACCCAAGCAAATAGATAGCTTGCCAATTTTGTTTGATATTTGATTTAGGACTTGGTCAATGGGACAAGTCTACTTGTCAAATACAGACTTGTCCCATTGACCAAATAATGTACTAAAAAAAGTATTTTGATTTGAGCATTTATTAGACACAAAATGTGCTCAAAAAGACTAAAATGTTATGGAATTCATGCAAAAACAACAATTTAAGAAGAAAAACAAAAAGGAAACTGTGTGTTTATATAAAAAAAGACCAATATATCGGTCCCAAATCTTAAATTAATCAGCTTTTTTTTTTGTCAGAATAAGTCCTTAAGATCAAATTAAAAAAATGAGTCAACTAATAACTATTTTAATTGACTAAGACTCCATCAACCAATTAATAGACTAAACAACTAAAGCACCACAGCAATAAATTGATTAAATGGTTGTTATTTTTTGTTATTGCAGTCTGAGCTGAGTATTGATAAATAAATATAGATTGTTGCAATTGTGTTTATTTAAGTAGTAATTGATCATGAAGTTCATCTTCATTCACAGGATAGGCTAAATGCACTAGGTGAATTTTCTAATGAGGGCATCTAAGTTTACATACATATCTTGAACACAACATTACAAAATGTTCTACAGGGGTGTCGAACTAATTTTGACAAAGGGCCACACTGGCATCGGGGTTGTCCTTGAAGGGCCGGTTGTAACTAAAATTAACCTTACTAATCTTTGACATACTACAAATTAGTAGTTGTTTTGATTATTGTATATTTATTGAAGTGGAAATTCTAAATATACATCTGCATTAGTCTAAAAAATGACTTACTTTTTAAGTTTCAGACAAATCTATAGATTACTCCTGGCACTACTATAAAATCAAAGTTATTCTCATAAAATCTTGAGGGCCGCATGAAATGAGGTGGAGGGCCGCATCTGGCCCCCGGGCCTTGAGTTTGACACATGTGTTCTAGAAGAACACCAGTCATTTAAACTTATGTTTGTAATATAGGCTGTTCATCTTGGACTTATCATGGATAAACAGCATGAATCCACTTGGCTATGAAGTTTCTTCCTCTCTCTCTCCTCTCTCATAGGTTTCTCCAGCGGTCTGTGATAAACTCAGTATCCATCAGCGACAACATGCAGCATCTGCACCGATTCAACATTTCTTGACAACGAATAAAAGTGCACATAACACTAAAATGGTCAGGTCAAGTGCAGTAAAATGCAAAACAGACTTGCACACAACCTCGTGTTAATTGCATTAGTGGAATCATATTAACTGATTGGCCCATATAGACTATATGGTCTAACTATAACCAATAAAGGTTCAACCACTACTGCTTTCCTGTGTAAAAACAAAACAGACAGGTTGGGTAACCCACCTGCGATGACCGCGGGGTTGCTCTGCCCTCCTTCAGGTTTCACCCACAGCTCCAGACTGAACTTAGCCCGTGGCAGCTCCAGATCTGTGTCCGGCCTGAGTCTCAGCTGATCCCGTCCTCCGCGGAAATACAAGGCTGTCATCCAAGGCGGCTGAGCACGGGGCACGGGGCTTGCCCAGGACGAGGGCCCACTCCTGCCGTTGTGAAGCACCGGCCTGGCTGATGAACCCAGGTCCTCATCCTCAACCTCCCCAGAGAAGTTTTCTTCGTCAGTCGTGCCAGTGGATGGCTGTGCGTCTCCATTTACACTGTACGTAGAGCAGCGTGGAGTTCTGCGGAGAACGTGGAGCTTCGGGGGGGAGCTCTTTCCCAGCTTGAGTTCAGCTCTTCTTCGTTTTGGAGGCTGCGCGTAAACCGAGACGTGGGCACCGCATGACCCTGCTGCTGTAGCTGTGGTCGGAAACATAGTCCTGCTTTGTTTTATCCGCATCTTTATTTTGAGAGTGCGCTGCCCCAAGACGTCCCCGTCTGGTTTCATGTCCTCGTTGAGATCCGCTGTCAAGCCCGCACTCCCCGGTACACACCGCTGGAGCGCTCCTCACAAACCTCTGTGTGCGGCTAGCCCGGTCGCGCACCGCTGGAGGGCGTAGTTGGGACGGAGAGGGTGAGGAGGATGAGGATGAGAGAGCTCGAGGCTGTCGCCGGGACTTCCAAACGACAGACGCTGCGCACGGTTCACCTGTTTGTCTGGAAAGTTCTAGGTCTGCGCGCTTCGCCAAGGCGCGCTTGTAGCGACTGAATCCATGAGAGCGAACCGGATTTAACAGCCACGTATTTGTGACAATAACCAGAGATATGGCCAACAGTCTTAATAACAACATGTTTGTCTGTTTTCCAATGGTGATGGCAGTGTATCTGGGGTGAACAGCAACAGTTTTCACTAATCCATTTGTGCCATGCAAGCAAATGTCCCATTAATCAACTCTGCAAGTTCTTTACTGTAGGCTATAACACAAAAAGACGTGGATGCTCAAGACCAAGAAAGAGGTCAGATTACATGATGGTCCCAGGGCAGATTGAAATCATAGAGAGCATGTACTGTCCCTTTCTGCGCAGTTGCAGTTAACTTACTTTTGCACTTTGCACGGTCCACACTATGTAACTTTCAAGCTGAAAATACACTGCTTTTAAGTAGACTAACATTACCAAATGACGTCTATTACCTGTTACCTGAAAACCGAAGCATTAAAAGATGCGTCCTGCTTCAAAATAATGACTGCAATGAAACTCCAGATGCTTTCATGTATAAATCCAAGGCTTTTGTTGCAGAATAATTAGTTTGAGAACAGACCTCACTTAAGTATTTGACCCTGAGGTTGTGCGTCCTCGTTTGGTAGTGCGCGCCTAAAAGTGACTGGCTGATACACCGGTCCATGCAGTAGTAATATCCTCCTCCATTCACTCTTCAATCTCCCTCTCTCTCTTTCTGCAGAGTCCAAAGCCTTTTTTTTTTTTTTTTTTATCAGGGAGCCCCTGCTCCCACTGTAACAACACCGGTGCAAAGGAAGTGATGGGCTGGAGGTGGAGTGAGGGAAGGTGGGTCACTGATACAAAAAAAAAAAAAAAAAAACTTAACGCTGCAGAATTTTTTAAGGGAAATCCTTCTCTGTCCGTGCACACTACACTGTCTAATGCGAGAACACACCTAATTACTAAGGCCTAATATACAAACTAATTTACAAGTGTTTCATATTGTGAAAATTGATGTTCATATTTTGAACTATGGATTTTTTTCTAATCAAATGCTGTGAAAATGTAGACTTAAGATTTGTGGTTGTTTGTTTCACTCTGCTTTTGTTCGTGATGCAATATTATAACATTATTTGTCATATTTGTTTACATCTTTATTACAGGGAAATGTTTGAAGTAAAAACAGATCTGATGAGAGTTTTTGAGAACGATTGGGGAAGCAGTGCACATGTAAGTGTGGGATCGGCAGATGTAAGTGCATTTGATACTCCCTTACATTATTGTTCTTTACACTCTTCAAAGTGAGAGAAGTAAGTTCCCAGAGCCCCCCTCTTTCCCCTTTCTTGTGTAGAAGTATCTCACAGCTCTCGCTCTCCTGTTCTGGCTCTCCTCACTGGTACACAGACAGCCACATCTGCCCTGCACATGAAAAGGGCTTGTGCAAGTTTGCTACCTGCTTTGTGCCGAACTCTAGAGCTGTAGCAGTATAGATAAAAGACATGTCAGAGAATCAGTGGATCAGCCATACTGCCAGACTAATATAAAGAAATGAAGACTTGTTTAATGCACATTTGTGCACCGATGTGTAGATGCAGACTGAATAAAGCTGGATGAAGGAAGTATAAAACAATTAATCAGTTGGGACCAAAATAATAATAATAATTATTATTTTATTTTTTATTTTTTTCAGATACAATTTCTTTTTTTAATGCATTGTGTTTTGCTCCAGTTCAAATGTCACTCTTGAGTTTCAGTTGATCAGATTCCGCTCTTTCACACCTTCTGAACTGTTCTGCAGGACCAGATCCGACAGTTTTTTTCAGGCTCTCTTTGCAAACAGGCCTCGGCTGCAGGAGATGGAGATGCCGGAGGAGGCCACTGGCAGTTATGGCAGGGGCCCCTAAAGGGGCAAAAAACTGTTCCTAAAGAGTGGGAGGCAGGAATTCCACAATCCCATGCTGCCTGACTGAGGATCTGCCTGCACAACATTCAGCTTTTCTGCTGGCAAAGAGCCTTTTTGAAATCCAGCTGCAACTGTGTTGGAAAAAAGGAAACAAGGGGACAGGGAGGGGAGGGTTTGTGAGAAAGAAACCAAACAGAAGGGAAAGGGGGATGAAGGAGAAGAGACATAGCACAAAGAGTCTGCAGCAGTCTGTGCACTGGACTCTGAATGGGCCTCACCCCCCACTGTACAGGACCTCCACAGATTATCCCTCATGTGAACGTGTGGGTTCTGACCTCACCAACCCCGGACCTGCTGCCGGTCTTCACTCTCTCTTAGCTTGCACACACACTCTCCTGTCGGGGTGTTCCTCTGTGTGTTTCAGTACCACTCTGCCACCCCAAACCTTCAAGAGATGAGTCTCCTCACGCTGCAAAGATGGACTAGCATTAGCAAATCTCAGTTAATATGCCAGTACAAATGAAAAGAGGAAAGATGTGCAGGCAATTTTTAATTAAAGTGATAAAACAATGTTCAAAGGAAGCAGAACGAAGCATGCTTGACACATTTGGCTCCCAATGGTTTTAGTTTAGAGTGTTCATATTGTTAAATTTACATCTTGTCCACCATTGGTGATTTGAAGTAAAAAAAACAAACAAACAAAACAAACAAACAAACAAACAAAAACAGGGGCAAGGCAATTATTGTACTCTAGTAAACAGTTGACTTAGTAAAAGTGTTTTATGCCATATTTTTAAATAACTCAAATTTGTGTGCTTAGCCAGCAGAAGTAACTGGATTTGTTAACTACTCTATTTTCATTTACATCTGCATATTTTTCTTTGCTCAAAACAGAACTCCATTATTTTAGGAAAAAAGGTTCATTTGGGTAAGTCTCATGAAAAATATAGAAAAGTACAGATTACTACTCTTGGCTAGGTGAACAAAAAATGTAGGCTACCACTACTGCACAATTAAGTATAGTTAAACATTGTAGGCTACTTAAAAATAGTAGGTCTTAACTTTTATTGTACTGCATTGGTTCTAGGGCTGTAGTCGACCAAAGAAATTCTTGGTCAAATAAAGACTGATTAACTGATTAATCAACTAAAAAGGGGGCGTGACAAAAACGCAGAAGATAAAAAGTATTGTTTGAACAGACCATTTATTAGAGATAAACTGTGTTCAAAAAGACTAAAATGTTTTGGAGTTCATGCAAAATCAACAATTTAGCCCCCTTTTTTCATATAAAGAAAAAGACCAATATCCTTGTCCCAAATCTTAAATGAACCAGCTTTTTTCTCCCTAACTTGTCAATATAAATCCTTATAAACAACAACAACAATAATTATTTTGATTGACCAAAAAAACTCTGATTGACCGATTACTTGACTAAACAACTAAGGAACTACAGCACTAATTGATTCCCATCAGCAACACATACATCCAGACAGCAAACAAAACAAATACAATTCATTCTTGGATATTTCATGGTGGTCCCTAAATAAATAAATAAAATAAATATTGTGTAATACACTGTAATACACATGAACTCTTTCCAAAAACATAGATGGGGATCCCTTTGCTCTTGCGAATGGGAAAAGTCAGTAGCACTGGACTAACTGTGTGAATATGTTGGAACTCCTTAGGTTTTGTTTGTAAAGCTGCAGGTGGATGTTTGAATGACAAGAGAGTTTTGTTGGCACAAAGCCTGCCCTAGCTGTGCTCGGTGGATCTGACCAGTCTGCACCTGCCGCTATTTGATGTAAAGGAATATAATCTGATCCTGGGCAAAAGACAAATACTGTGCTGTATATTTCTGTGGTGGGTGGAAATTATAATATTCCACTAGAGTTTTAGAGCTCCTTATAGTGCTCCTTTATGTTCTGCAGAGGGCAAAGCAGTAGCCTATCATTTAGTAAGAAACGTCTTACACAGAAGGTGGGTATTAGCCTACAGACAGCACGTTTGGTAGATCGAATCATTTTTATCTTGATAACATTTTTTGATAACATTTTGTATTAAAGACTGTTGAAGGACACCAATCTCCTAAATAAAAACAAACAAAAAAGTAAAAGTAACAAAAGCTTCAGTACAAAATGAATATCTGAATAGCTGCCTATTTCTCATGTTTGTGGCATTTTCTTGAAAAAGGCGACACAGTTTTGACTGTTTTGTCTGCGAACTGGTAGCTTCAAATGATAAATCAAGCTGACCTGTTCACCTTAATTCTCACCTTTTCTTGGCAACACACTTCATTTCTGCTCTTTTAAGGTAGCTGGCATGTTTTCTTGTCTGTCAAACAGATATAATAACGGCAAAAATAACGACTGATTTCTGCAGGTTAAAAACAGCTAAACAGGAAGTGCACTACCAAGAAAAGTGGGCGTGGTTGGAGTAGAATAAGGTGAAAACTTTTAACTTTTATGTAGAGCCTTATTTTATTTTTCTTGGCCTACTTGAGTACAATTTGTGGCCACCTACCCATCTCCGTCTAAGAAATAAATAAATTAAAAATATCATAATTGTGTACTATCATTATATATCAGTAACGGGGTGGAAAACAACTGAGGCAGAAGAAACTATATAGTCTTAACTTATTTTCTAGCCTAGAAAAAAACGGTGACATTGATATTATTTAATCTACACATTTTACTTGTCTAGATGTAGATTAAACAATGCATTTTTACTCCAGTCCACAAGAGGGCAGGCTTTAACAAGAATATCAGCACTACGCACCTGGTTAACAACAGAGCAAACAAATCCTCTCGTAGCTACAGAAGCTAAACCGGCTAATCTCTTGGACAACGCAGTAACTAAAGCCTATGTTATTTTCTGAGCATTGCTATTTTTTGTGTATTTTAGGTATTTTCTATGCGAGCCACTTTTGCCGATGTTCCGGTGTTGCAATTAAGGCCAAAGCATTTCGTGGATGTTTTGGACAGAGTTCAATCTCAGTAATGTTAGCATACAAACAAGCTAGTTAGCCAAGTGCTGTGGAACTTAGCGGCCAGACGCACATCGGCTCAGCCCGGATGGTGTAGACGGCCAAATTTGCGGGAGTTTTAGTCGGATTTGCGCCATGTCAAGCAGCCGATCTCAACTAAACAGCGGAGGAGCGAGTTCAGTGCCTGGGACCAGCAGCAGTAGTGGAGGAGGCGGCGGCAATGGGAGCTCTAACCCGGGCGGAGGAGGCAGCAACAGCACGGTCACGAGTAATGGGAACAGTTCTCCAAATGTGGTGCCCTCTCGGAGCCCGGCACCGTCAGCATCAGCGGCAAGTGGTGGTGGTGACAGCGGCTTGTCAGTGCCAAGTTTGTCCGCAGCAGTGCCAGTGTCATCATCCAGAGCTGGGTTTGCCTCCCTGAACAGACCCTCTGCCTCCACCAGCAGCAGAAAGAGGTCTCTGCATCAAGCTCCTCTCTACAACGGACTATTGAACTCGTATGAGGACAAAAGCAATGATTTTGTCTGGTTAGTGTCAGCTTGGCATGATTGAACATGGCTTTTACAAACTAAAGTGTGCTTCTTTATCCGTTCTTTCTTAATTTACAGCCCTGTTTGTTTCGAGATGATAGAAGAAGCACACATGACAAAGTGTGGGCACAGTTTTTGGTGAGTGTCATTGTCAATCTCTGTTATAATTCATGGCTTTTTGCAGTAGTTGCACATATTGCTGCCTGTTGTCCTTTATTCACAATAATTAACACATAATTATATAACAAAACCATCACAAAAATGTAATTGTAAGAGAATATCTGTCCGCCAGGGAGCAAAGAAATTAACATATATATATCAAAAATATAGGTGTGACAATGAGGCTCTACTGTATTGCAAAAAAGTATATATCACTACAATAACATTATTGCCCTATGTGTCAGTTGTCAGTTGACAATGTGGCATTTTGAAGTACCTATGACACTCCATTTGCCACCTATTGCAGATTAAAGACATATGTTTGTTACAAAATTAGTGTGTTGTAGTCACATCTTAAACAAGAAACTGAAATATGTAGCCATCTGATCATTTATTTATTAAAAAGTAAATAACTGTGTTGCAGTTTCAAATGCATACGACGAAGTTTGGAAGATAGCAACAGATGCCCTAAGTGTAACTACATTGTTGATAATGTGGATCAGTTGTACCCAAACTTCCTTGGTAAGTTTATCTTTGTAATTTACTTGAGTTATTTTGTTGTTGTTGTTGTTGTTGTTGTATTATCACATATGTATCTTCTTATTCTACAGTAAATGAGCTGATTCTTAAACAAAAGCAAAGATCAGAAGAGAAAAGACTGAAACTAGATCATCCTGTGAGTTCTCACCATATTGTGTAGTATCTATGGCTGTAATAGACTAAAGAAATTCTTTCTCGACTAAAGACTTTCCTTGTGGATCAGTTAGTGAACTAAAAGAGGTTGTGACATTGGCAAAAAGTTAAAAAATGTTCTCTATGATTTGACAATATATTTGACTCGAAGGTTGCTGGCAATACAGAGTACTTGGTAAAATGCATTCAAGTAAATGCAATATACATTTCATGCATAATTTGATTGACTAAGGATTCTGATCAACTGAGCCGCCCTCAATTGACTAATGGCCTACAGTCCTTGTATTTGCCTTTTTGCTTGCTTTTGTTGAAACTGAAAATGCTCTGTTGTCCACAGAATGGATCGAGGTGGCAGGTCTTCCAGGATGTTCTGAGTCCAGACCAGGAGAACCTTGATCTAGCAAATGTTAATCTGATGCTTGAGCTCCTGGTTCAGAAGAAAAAGCAACTTGAGGCGGTAAGAACAAAGTTTGGAACAAAGTTGTTAAGAATTATGAAAATCAGCACAAAACAATACATTCAAAAGTCAGGCTCTTCAGTTCAAATGTTTTGTTCTTCCTCTTTTTGTGTCATCAAGAGGAACTTTCAAAAGAACTTTCTCAAGAACACCTATTGAGTTACACAGAATGACGTTTTATTGGAGGGATTCCACATTATCAATTAGTTGACCAAACCTTTAGTATGCAAACACCTTTATGAAATCATGAGTAATTTTTTATTCTAAAATGGTCACAATTACAATTTTGTAGTTTACCTTTTGAACTGAAGATCTTGAATGAAATTTGATGCCTTTATACCATTTTTTCCCAATAGGAATCTCAAGCAGCCCAAAGACAAATCCTAATGGAGTTTCTCAAAGAAGCAAGGAGAAACAAGAGAGAGGTACTTTTATATTAGTGCATTTAAATATTTAGTTTAAGGAAGCCAACTAATTGTAACATGTCATTCTGTAAACAGCAACTAGAGCAATTACAGAAAGAGCTCAACTTTCTTGAAGATGACATCAAACGTGTTGAGGTAATCCTGCTTTATTGTGTCTTTATAGAAATTATTTAAATTATGTTTTGTATATTTGAGACTTCGTAATTTTTGTCCAAGTCAACATCTGTGTCCACTTTTCCAGGAGATGAGTGGGCTGTATTCTCCGATGATGGAGGCAGATGGCACAGTGCCTAATGTGGAGGCTCCGTCTCCAGCTCCCAGGTACAGCATGGCAAATTATAGCTTCGGAAAATCAGAACTCTTCATTTATCATCTATTATTTAACAACTTGTCTTTATTTTTGAACATAACATTTTGGGGTATTTTTTTTTTTTTTTTTACAGTTGCAGTAGTATTATTGATCCACCAGACTATAATCAACCTCCTGGGTTTGGTGGTTCGACACAGGGTAAAAGACAAACCTGGTACAACAGCACACTTGCATCAAGAAGAAAGAGACTGACGGCACATTTTGAGGACTTGGAGCAGTGTTACTTCTCCAACAAAATGTCCAGAATTACAGGTTTTGATCTTTTGTTATGACGATAATTTTACTTTTAAAAGTACAATTCAGGAAAACTGTTGCACCCAGAGGAGTTTTAAAAAGATGCAACCAAAAAAACAACACATTTTGCGACAAGTATTTGTCTTACAGTTAGTCACAATTAGTCACAAGAAGCACAGAGACGCAATATACTTGTTTGAGCCTGCATGTCAAAATAAAAAAAATGGGCTCCTGCTTCAAGAGGCAAATGGCAAGAGTCCTCACATTCACTCTTATTTGTAAAATTAAACAATTTGAATTAAATCCAATTGTGAAGGCTACAGCAGAGCAGATACTCTAATAGGCTGGTTAACAGAGTTGCATAGACCCCACAATCATGACTAGTAATGAGATGAATAGTTTTGCAAAGATCCCGAATACATACTTAATTTCGGGCCAAAACTCCTCTTGTGTGTAAAAGGCAATAAGGCATACAAGACATAACATTTGTAATAATAGGGTAACTATGTTTATTAGATGAAGGTAGGAATCTGAACCAACTGGATGACTTTATGGAGTGTCTATCGAAGTTCACCCGCTACAACTCAGTGCGACCTCTTGCCACCCTTTCATACGCCAGTGACCTATATAATGGTTCTAGTATTGTGTCCAGGTAGGAAACTGTCGTTTGGGGCTAAAGTGTCAATACTGTACTCCTTTTAAAAGTTAAAGTATTGACTTTGTTTGTTTTTAGTATTGAGTTTGACCGTGACTGTGACTACTTTGCCATTGCTGGTGTAACCAAGAAAATAAAGGTCTTTGAATATGGCACTGTGATCCAAGATGCAGTAGATATTCACTACCCTGTCAATGAAATGACCTGCAATTCTAAAATCAGGTAAATGCCCATGGGCATAAACATTTTATGAATATGTATAGAAATACATTACTAATATGTCTCCCTTGGTTGAATCAGCTGTATCAGCTGGAGCAGCTATCACAAGAACCTTCTGGCCAGCAGTGACTATGAGGGGACTGTCATCCTGTGGGATGGATTTACCGGCCAGAGATCCAAAGTCTACCAGGTGCATTCAGGATTTTATTGCCTGCTATGAGGAGATATAAAATATACAGTTGGTTTGTTATGAATATATTTCATAATATATTTTGAAAATATTGCATTATTTCCAGGAACATGAAAAAAGGTGTTGGAGTGTTGACTTCAATTTGATGGACCCCAAGCTGTTAGCCTCAGGTTCAGATGATGCTAAAGGTAAATTCATTTCTCACTTAGGTTTAATATTTGAAACAATTGTTTGGTCTACTAAATCTGCATGTGTGTTTTTTTTTCATAGTCAAGTTATGGTCGACAAATCTTGACAACTCTGTGGCCAGTATTGAGGCCAAGGCAAATGTCTGCTGTGTTAAATTCAGTCCCACCTCTAGATATCATCTTGCCTTTGGTTGTGCAGGTGAGCACAAATCCTGAAAACTTTTAGTTGCCTTTTAGACAGTTCTATGATTATTATTTTACATCAATAGATTAGTCAATGTGTGCCAATATTGCCTCATGAATGTTTTCTTTGTTTGTCTGACAGACCACTGTGTTCACTACTATGATCTACGTAACACTAAGCAGCCAATTATGGTGTTCAAAGGCCACAGAAAAGCTGTGTCTTATGCCAAGTTTGTAAATGGAGATGAAATTGTCTCAGCGTAAGTAGTTTAAAAATGTCTTTTCAACCCCAAGCTAAATAAATGTATTACTTTCAGACTAAAATTCTTTTCTTTGAAACTTGCAGCTCTACAGACAGTCAGCTTAAGTTGTGGAATGTCAACAAAACCCATTGTTTACGCTCTTTTAAGGGGCACATCAATGAGAAGAACTTTGTCGGCCTGGCTTCCAATGGAGACTATGTGGCTTGTGGTAGGTGTTTATTTAAAACTTTTAAGAAAATCATTATGATGTCAATGTCATGTCAATTACTTTATTGTATAGCACATTACAACACAGGGATGCCAAAGTGCTTCACATGCACAATAATAAAAACATACACAAAACAAAATAAAATGAGAAATGGCAAATCTCATTGTCAACATGTTTTTTCTCCACAGGCAGCGAAAACAATTCACTGTACTTATACTACAAAGGACTTTCAAAAACACTGCTAACGTTTAAGTTTGACACAGTAAAAAGCGTTTTGGACAAAGATAAGAAAGAAGATGACACCAACGAGTTTGTCAGTGCAGTTTGTTGGAGAGCCTTGCCAGATGGAGTGAGTTGACAAAACAAAACAACAGTATTTGCCATTAAAAGGTGGATATTGTTTTTGTGTAACATTAATTTACTTCATTTTATTTTCAGGAGTCAAATGTGTTAATTGCTGCAAACAGTCAGGGAACAATCAAGGTTTGTTATTTTCATGACTCTAACCTCCTCAATTATACTCATGATTCAATTTTTAAATTAACCACCTCTTGTTTAAATGTTGATTGCAATATAAGACTTAATTCAAAAGTTCTAAATGTAATATTTTACTTACTCCTAAGCAACCAGTTAGCTATACATACCAGTCTAGCTACCTTAAAAAGTTAAAATACTAGGAGGGCAAACAGAACTTGACCTAATCTAAATTTTCTTTCCTAACAGGTACTTGAGCTTGTGTGAAGACACGCATATCTACAAGTTTTCAAAGTACGTCAGCCTCTACAGGAACAGCTTTGGGACAACCACAACCCTAGAAGGTAGAAACAGAAGATGCCACCAGAACGGCTGCTGTCAACCTGAGTTGTCCTATTTTAATAAGCTTAAAGATCGCCACATCAGACAGTTAAGAGGACCCAACTTGACTCCATTCAGAACAAGAGACTTTCAGAAGCATTTGTTTTGTTAAAGTAAAGCTATGTAAGCTCCAGTATAACTCCTCATAGTGGTTTTAGGTCATATCTGCCATTATATACTTTTTAATAAAGCTGTTGATCTTAAGGGTGCATCTTCAAAGTCCCATAATGATGCACTACTCTTTTAAAGGCCAAAGCACAAAACTAAATTAACAAGCAGAAATGATGTGTCTGTGTCCAGTTTTAACCCTACCCTTTTGTCTGTCTGCTACTTTTTTCTTGTATGTACCGTACTTAAGTGTTCTTTTTCAGAAAACCAGTTTTAATAAATGTAACTTGAAGTTCACTCTGTCCAGTGTATTTCCAGCTACTGTAATTATCTCAGTTAAAGCCATATTCCATGTCTTTAGAGCTGAAATTGGAACAGGATTGAACACCTCATACCTTTGCTTGTTTCTAGCAATTACAAAAACATACAGAAACACAATTCTAGTAGCAGTTGGGTGCTGTAGTAGCACTCTGAATCACTATTCAAGTTATAGCTTTTGTTTAGGAAAGACTGGTCTGTTTTATGATCAAATGAGAGGTGTTTTGTACCTGTATCTTAATAAATTATTTGGAAATCAAATTTCTTTGTTTGCTTGTTTTATGTTTCCGAATACTTAACTGTTAATGCATTTCTAGAAATTAGCATGATCCACGACCAGTAAGTAATGGGTAACTCATTACAAAAGTTACTGTAATGTTTTATCCTTTATCAGTTAAGTAGTGGGACTCATTACTTATAAAAAATGTTGACAATATATGACCAGTAACAATTTGAGTAATTTATTGCATACATTTTCTACTGAAAACTAAAGATCAAAACATTAGTGAAACTGATGTAGAAGAGTTTCTGTAGTGTCTGTTGACTTAAAGAATAAAATATGAGGACAGTGTATTTCAACATCAAATTTCTATGAATTAATCAATAATCAAGTGTTAAAGTAAGTGTTAAAGTAACCGAATTAGTATAACCCTAACCTAATGTTTCAACAAATCTGTGATCAGCTCAAAGTAACATTAGTGTAACTCATTTTAGAAACTAATAATGTAATGCAATTATAAATACTGGTAGTAATAATGTGCATACATAACCCTTATCCTAACATATGTGTGCATTATATTACTTTAATGTACACGTAATTATAGTAACTTACCCAACACTGTCCACGACAGACAGACCTGCCTGCTGTACTTGGTACGCAACTCCGGAACCTTTGTTTTTGTCTGGTGACGGCGGAACTTATTGACTGTGAGACCATGGACAACTAGCTAGTTAGCTGCCGTCGGAAACAAAACCCACTGAAAGCAAGTTCTTGTAAGCTAGTCAATATCAAACTGATTTCTGTCATTTTTGGACTTGAATAACTAATTGAAAGGGGCTGAAATTCATTAGTTTGAACGTAAAACTGGGAAATTTGCAGCGAAGATGGGAGTCCCCAAATTCTACCGATGGATTTCGGAGCGTTACCCGTGTCTGAGTGAAGTTGTAAAGGAACACCAGGTAAAGAAAGCCTCTGTATGGATCACCCGTGAAGCTGTTTTAATTTGAATCAGATAAGATTACCATGTTGTATGTTTATGTTGGGTCAGTCCTCTTACAACGTCACATCTAAAATATTTTTTCTATACAACACATTGCTATGACTATCAATAGGGCGCAAAATGATTAGATTTGTTATTTCTATCGAAAATCATTTCTAAAATTATAATGGAGGCGCTATAACCCCAGCTAAACCAATAGTGCCCCTGGAGTAAACAAAAATAAATTCCCCATGTCAGCAAGCCAAGCTGTAAGTGAGCGCCAAGAGTAGAGGTCACCAGATATAGTATAGTTAGTTGATCTGACGTCTACTTTGTAATGTCATACATAACTTTATATATTATACCTTCCCAGTGAAGTCCACCTAAAATAAAAATCGCCCTGTCTTATCCTAAAGCAGCTGCTCAAGCAGCTGTTTCATCAGCTAGATGTCAATTTCACATAGGTTGCGTAAGGCAGTTGTTCTGATCTGTTTGTACGGTTTTACACAATTAATTTTATTTCATTTATTCATTTGACAAAATTTTTGTCATTTGGGCGTGTTATGATTAGGATGTGTGTGTCTGTTTATAGTTTTCAAGTTTATGCCGTGATCCTGTTAGCCTTTTCCCAAAGCCCGAGCGCCGAATTTACTGTTCCTACCCCTGACCCAGATTTCAGAAATAAGTATTGCAAACATTTGCTAGCATTGTCACCAAACTATCTGAGGCCAGAAACCTCTTTTCTGTATAAAAATAATATAACAAGGATCTTCTATCATTTTTGACAGGTTACAATTCAATTTTGAAGATAACACAGAATAACTTATTGCAAAATTTGGATAAATTGTCCTTGTTTCATTTTTATTGTTGTTTACATAAAATTCATTGTGTCTTTGAGATAGTGTACCATGAGAAATTGTATTATTCAAGTAATAATCAAAAATGTTGGAGGACCCCCAACACATGGCTCAGAATTTCCCAGAGGTCCCCTTACTTCACTTTCAAAGTCTTTGACAACCACATTTGAATGACATCATTCAATTAGACCAAAAAACTACCTTTTTATATATAATGTGATGGTTTTTTTTGTTTGCTATTTTCCATAGATTCCTGAATTTGACAATTTGTATTTGGACATGAATGGCATCATTCACCAATGCTCCCACCCAAATGATGAGGATGTCCACTTTCGAATCTCAGAAGAGAAGATTTTTGCCGACATTTTCCACTATCTGGAGGTGCTCTTCAGGATCATCAAGCCACGCAAAGTGTTCTTCATGGCTGTGGATGGTGTTGCTCCTAGGGCAAAGATGAACCAACAGAGAGGACGACGCTTTAGGTTTGTGTGTCATCCCACAACTAATTGTTTTTATGATTTGGGTATTATTTTTGCCTTAGCTTTTATACCAACTTTCCACTGTGGATCATGAGCAAAAGAACACAAAACAATGCTTTCTGGTGACTTACCTCTCCTTTTTGTCCCTGTCTTTTGTGTCTTTGGATGAATCACTTAGGTCTGCCAAAGAGGCGGAAGACAAGATTAAAAAAGCTTTAGAAAAAGGAGAAGTCCTGCCACAGAGGCTCGATTTGACTCCAACTGCATCACCCCAGGTAACGTCAAAGATGCTCATGAAATAAAAGGAAAACATGTATTCTGTGAATGCTTTGTTGATCTTTATTAAAACTATACTTTATTGCTGTTTCACTTGAAATTATGCCTATTAATGTTCACAATAAAAAAGCAAAACAAAACATGAATATCAGGGAATGTTCTTCATCTAATTTCGATTAAGCCTATAGCAAGAAGATCTGGAGAAAGACCCCAGATGCTTCACTGCAGCAACCTCAAACTCTGACTGGTTGCCCCAGTGGCACTGACAGAAATGCAGAAGACCAATTTCCCTCTGGGGACGATAAAGTGTATATTAATCTCAAAGTAGACACTGAAGGTTAATAGGAAAAATCTTACATTTAAAGCTATCAATGTAAAACCTGTGGTTTACGCGCATGAATGTAATAAAAAAAAAAATTTAAATTTTTTTTCTTTATATCATGTTTGCATATAGAAATAAAGCATTTTATGAGAAATAACTTATCGGGATCAGCAAATCGAAAAAATGTCCAGAGCCATTTTGTTAACATATTGATTTAAACGTTTTTGCAGAGAGGATTTGAATGGTGTATTTTGTTTTTGATTAAAATAATAATAATAATACAAAAATATGCATTTTTTTTATTATTTTTTTTTAATTCAATGTTAAATCAGGTTTAAAAAGGGTTCAAAAGCTTGTTCAGTCCAAGACTGCAGTTTGGTGTGTGCAGGAGAGAAATATACATGAAAAAAACTATATGCACAATGTAATTCATGTTTCATAACATCTTGTTTTATTATAGACCATTGGCTTATTTTTCAGGAACTGACTTTATGGTAAGACTACAAGAACAGCTCAAATATTTGTTCATAATAAGATCTCTACCGACAAGCAATGGCAGAAGGTCAAAGTGTACCTCTCTGGGCATGAGGTGGGTTTTAAACAGTATTTATAACTGCTTTGAAACAGACTGTATTGAGTTACATTGGTACAATATTTTTCTTTCTTCAGACTCCTGGAGAGGGTGAACATAAAATTATGGAGTTCATTAGATCTGAAAATGCTAAGCCAAGTCATGACCCCAACACCCGACACTGCTTGTATGGCCTGGATGCTGACCTGGTATAGTCATTTATATTTGTTTCTGTATTTTAGTGTAATCTGTTACCATAAATTTTTGTAAGGTTTCATATCATTTTGTGTGACAGATAATGTTGGGTTTGACCAGCCATGAACACAATTTCTCATTGCTCAGAGAAGAAGTTCGATTTGGAGGCAAGAAATCCCAGAAAAGGTTAGCACTTTGGATAGCACAATTTTAGCAGTTAGCAGTTAACATTTTAGTTTTATTAATACCATTTGACATTTTTAGAATTACTACCCCAGAAGAGACAACTTTTCATTTGCTTCACTTGTCGCTTATGAGAGAATATATTGATTATGAATTTTCTGATTTAAAGGTAAGATAAGGGATTAATAAAAAAATACTTGATTAATTCTAATTACTAAAGAACTAATGCTATGATTTTAGCATGTTATTGCACTGCATTTTCTTTTTCCAGGAACATCTAGGTTCTAATATGACTTGGAGAGAATAATAGACGACTGGATTTTAATGGGTTTTTTGGTGGGAAATGATTTCATCCCTCATCTTCCAAATCTACACATCAATCATGACGCTCTGCCAATGTTGTACAAGACGTACATCAGTGTGCTTCCAGTGTAGGAGGTTACCTAAATGAAAATGGTCACTTGAACCTTAGGAACTTTGAAAAATACTGGAGAGGCTTTCTGAGGTGAGATAGTACAACAAACTATTACTGTTTGATTGTGTTTAATCTACTTTGAGTAATTGGTGGTGCCTGTGATTAAGGACTGCTGTCAGGTCTGCTGCTTATAGCAAGGAGTAAATGCAATTTATTTTAATATTGTTTTTTTTTTTTTAAAGTTTGTCTAAATTTCAGAATCTTTCCACTTTCTATTCTTTCCAGTTTGACAGGGAACATTTCAGCGAGGTATTTGTGGACTTAAAGTGGTTTGAAAGCAAAGTTGGTAACAAGTATCTGAATGAGGCAGCTGGTCGGGCTGCAGAGGAAGAGGCTTCTGGCACTGACTGCAATGATAAGGTACAATCAGGGCACCAGCAGCAAAAAACAAAATTATTGTTGAATGAATGTTGAAAATAACTTATTGTATTTGTAGATTCGAGCCCTGGTCGACATGACTCCACAGCAGAGACCAGTTGGGGGAGTGAAAAATGCTCAGGCAGATGATGAAGAAGAGGAAGATGACATCTTTGAAACTGAATTCAGACAATACAAACGCACCTACTACATGACCAAGATGGGCGTAGATGTGGTGTCCGAGTGAGTATTATTATTACTGAGCTTGTCATAACTGTGAATCAATAACAAAAAAAATTGTTTTTTTTTCCTCTCCAGTGAATTTCTTGCTGACCAGGCAAAGGGTTATGTTGAAGGACTCCAGTGGATTTTACATTATTATTACCATGGTGTTCAATCTTGGAGTTGGTGAGTTTTTAGTTGAGAGTGTTTAGTTGGTGTTGTGTTTAGTTTTGTTGTTGAGAAATAATCGCCAAACTATACAGGATATGTAGCTGTAGTAGTTATTCTTCTTGTACTATGTGTACTATGATGAATCTTTTTATCTCTTTTAGGTACTATCCTTATCACTACGCCCCGTTTCTCTCTGACATAAAAAATATTTCTGAATTGAAGTTAACTTTTGACCTGGGGAAGCCCTTCATGCCTTTCCAGCAGCTGCTAGCTGTTTTGCCTGCAGCCAGTAAAGAGCTTCTACCAGAGTGCTATAGGGTAAATACAAACACTGCGTATTGTGTTAGTGTGTGCTTTGATCTCGTAATTACTTGTTAGATTAATATGATTTAATATTTTTCTATCTTCTAGTTCCTCATGACCAGTGAGTTTTCACCTATTCTCGAGTACTACCCTTTGGATTTCAAAACTGATTTAAATGGAAAGCAACAGGAGTGGGAGGCTGTGGTGCTCATACCCTTTATAGATGAGGTACCAGCCAGGACTAACGACAAGCACAAATTAATTTCACTTTGCCTGATTGAAATTTATATGTATTGTGTTGTACTGTATTTAACAGAAACAATTATTAGCAGCCATGGAACCATGCAATGAGAAGCTGACCAAAGCAGAGAAAGCCAGGAACCGCCATACCGAATGTGCCGTCTACATGTACGACAAGGAGAGCGAGTTTACATACCCCTCCAGCTTGCCACAAATGTTTCCAGATATAATCCATTGTCGTGTGAGGTACTAAAAGCATAAATGTTGGCGAGTATTCAATTGCTCACCTTTCCTCTTAGAGTTCTAACGATTTTGTATTTATTTTGTACAGGCAAATAACTATTCCTATGGATGCCTGGCATGTAGCACTAGACCATGTCAGCAGGCGTGTGGACCGCTCTGCACTTTATTTCTGTGGCTTCCCAACACTACAGCATATCCCACATAAGGTAGGAATAATTTTTTTCTGCTAGAGCAAATATTCAATGTAATTTCTTTGTCATTTTGTGGACTTTAACCATGAAGAATAATGCATTCTCAAAGCTTTTTGAGTAAAAGTTCTTCCATTAAGATCCCAAATATTTATTCTAGATTTTACCCTTTAGTAAGATGTTTGGTGCTGAAGTTGTTCTTTTGAAATACAGTCAAATAAGTATAGACAATAGATACTTGAAAGAGTTAATAAATATTGCTGATAAAACCTTGCAAGTAAGAAAAACGGTAATTCAAACATAACAGGTTTGTAACTAGAGAGTTTCTACACTAGACATAACCTTGTTGTAGAGATTACAATTGATTAAGCTAGGCATTTATTTTAATTGTGGATAAGAACCAATCAATCGCTGAAGCCCTTTTTTTAAATTATGCAGTTAATTATTGCATGTATTTTTTTTTAGTTTTACAAGAAGAAGAGTGGGGTGGTTGTCTTCCAGCAGAGCAGCAGAGGGGAGAACATGATGCTGGAAATCCTCTCAACAAAGATGGAGAAGCAGTGAGACACACTTGCTGGTGCTTTAACAACTAGTACTCAGTCTATATCTTATGTCTGTTTTCTAAACTTTTTCAGATCTGTGACAATGTTGCGGCTGATTTATTGGGCAAGGCCATATTTGTGAACTGGCCCCATCTAGAGGAAGCCCGAATTGTTGCTGTATCAGATGGAGAGACAAAGTATGTAGATGCCTCCAAATTATTACTGAAACAATTGCAGTTTTTAGAGTTGTTCTGACAGTATTTCACTTTTTTTTCAAGAAGCCAAAAATAAACAGTTTATAAACAAAATTTTACACGATGTTGTTTTGTTTTTAGGTTTTCCTTGGAGGAACCTCATGGTATCCAGAAGGTGTATAACTGGCCCTCAACTCCACCACCCACTAAAGTGTCACGTCTGTCTGACAAAGAGCAGAAAGACTGGGTCAAAGATATCCAGGGAATCACTGAACAGTAAGCCAAACATGTGCTTTGTGTGCTTGTCATGTCAGCTGTTATGCTTTTTTTTGTTTGTTTTTATGACCACAATGTTTCTTTTTCTGTAGCTATTTGAAGAGAAAAGGCATCGTGACAAATGAGATTGATGTAGTTGTGTACGGCCAACTTCTGACAGGAAGAAAGTTTGTCCCTAAAGCCAGTGGCATTGTTGAGCTGGAGAAACAGTGGGCCAAGCAGGTTTTGCCTTTTCCATATCAAGCTGTTGTCAAGGTAACCCATGTTTTCACTGTTTTTGTTTTATTAATAATATTATTGTTATTATTATGTTGTTGCATCTATAGCATTAACAGTTTTTTATTAATCAATTTGTAGGAGATAAGGGCTTTCTATTCATCTTTAACTAACTTCACCAGCCTGGATGAGCTCTTTCCTCCTTCTACAGCTGTCTTCATGGTTGGAAATCCCTATTATGGCGCTATGGGAGAGGTTAATAACCAAGTTTCTATGATCTTTTATAGATATTTCATAGAATAGTATATATATTTATTTTTTAATGTCTATTAAAGGTGCAAGACTCCAGCGATGTCATCAAAGATGGACGTGTGCGAGTGGTTTTCAGTCTGCCCATGAACCACAGCTTGACACTTTAATACAAAACCAGCATGTTTGTAATCTCATCCTTTCTCACAGCTTGAATACATATTTAAGAGTTAAAGTTTTCATACATTTTTTTTCCTTTATAGAAATACTGTGTGAAGTACAGTCCTGGTTACATCCTGGCCTCTCGTCTTGGCATCAGCAGCTACCTTGTCTCTCGCTTTTCTGGGAGCATCTTCATTGGCAGGGGTTCAAAGAAAAAGTAAGTGCATTTTGTTGCATGCCTTATTGTTTATGATGAATTGTATGACTGGATTTTTTTCAAGTTTCTCTTTTATCTCGCGCAGTCCGTGTGGAGAGCAGAGAGCTAATATTGGTCTAAACCTCAAGTTCAACAAGAAGAATGAGGAAGTGCCCGGCTACACTAAAAAGACAGAGAAAGAGTGGCTGTACTCTGTTGCTGTGGAGGAATTACTGGCTGAATACCTAGAGCGGTAAAAACACAGTTTCTTTATAACAAAGTTTTATTCAGACTATAAAATGTCTAAGTATGAATATACACTATTCTTGTCTAGATTTTCTGAGGTTTTCACTACAGTATCAAGAAACTCTCACGATGATGTGTTCTATGAGGACGACATCTGGCCCGGCGAGGATCAGAATGGGTAAAACCACATCCATTTTTATTGTATTTGTATACAGTAATCTAAATTTAAGTCTTGTCCAAATTTACTGTGATCAAATATTTTCCCCTGCACAGAGCTGAGAAAGTAGCAGAAATCACAGCTTGGTTAAAGAGCCACCCTGTGAGCTCCATTAGCAGAGCATCATGTGATCTTCAGGTGCTGGACTCGGCAATTGTTGAAAAGATTGAAGAGGCAGTGGAAAAGGCCAAAGTAAGAACTTTTGTTGTGGCTTTATGTTGAGCTCTGTTGAGTCTCTCAATATTTAGATTTGTTTTTCATTTAGGTAAAAAAGAGCACTCGCAAAGTCCGTGTGACAGTGAAACCTCATCTGCTCTTTAGGGTAGGCCACTTATGATTGCATTTGTTTATGCACAGTAGACATGGTTCGTAATTAAATTGTAACCTTTTCTTAGCCACTGGAACAGCAACAGGGTGTGGTGCCTGATCCCGAGGCAGAGTATCGGTTGTTTGATCGAGTTGTAAATGTTAGGGAAGGTTTTTCAGTGCCACTTGGACTTAGAGGAACTGTTATTGGCATCAAAGGAGGTTAGTACAAAGACATAAACTTATCAAATTAAAAACTATGAATAGCTTACAAATCTATGTTTGAATAAATTCTATGCACAGCTGAAAAGGAGGCAGATGTTCTTTATGAAGTGTTATTTGATGAAGAATTCGCTGGAGGTCTTACCCTCAGGTAAGGTTTTAGTTGGGTGTCTAGATAACCCAAATGAATTTCAATTCCCTATTACACA